>JASAMV010003545.1:0-68362 GCA_030248065.1 Rhynchonema sp. JSB1_4
GTCAACACATTTTCGGGTCCCCCCAATCTATCTATCGTCAACACCCTGACCAAGTACTACACTGGGGAGGCAGTGTAGTTCCTGGGGGGGGAGGGGGGAGCCCCTCAGGTATTTCATGTCCCCCCTCCATGGTCCACCTGCCCCACTGTTCCCCCTCCGGGTACGTCTGCTCCCCCAATTTTTGCCCAAAATAGGCAATTTTAGGCCTAAAATAGACATTTTTAGGCACAAAATGAGTGATTTTTAGGTCAATGTCGTCAAAAATCGCCAAAATACCCTTTTTATTGAGATTTTTTTCCTGGCTGCACCACTGCCTCAAACCGGAGGTCGCAATCGGCCGGCCCGACCTCGGGCCGGGCCGGGCCGCGATTTTGGGCTTTTGGCTCGGGCCGAGCCGGGCCTGGCCGGAAGCGGAACCCTGGCCCCAGTGTAGTTCCTGGTCCGGAGGGGGAACAGGCGGTACCCCCCTTTTTTTCGGAGGGGGAACGGACGTACCCACCTCGAGGGAAGGGGAGAGGGACCCGGAAGGGGGGGGGGGAGGACCCAAATTTGGAGAAAAGTCATTTTTTGAGGTCGAAAATTTGGCTCATTTTTGTCTTCCCCTTTTGGAAAAAATACTCCGTGGAGAGGGGTATTTTGGCGACTTTTGACATCATTGACCTAAAAAATCGCCCATTTTAGGCCAAAAAAATGCCTATTTTAGGCGGGAAAGTTTGCCTATTTAGGTAAAAATTGGGGGAGCAGACGTAGCCGAAGGGGGAACATGGGGCGGGTTAGCGTAGCATGGAAGGGGAACGGACGTCCCCGAGGGAGAGGGGCCCCCCCTCCCCACAGTGTAGTTCCTGGTCCGGAGGGGGAACAGGCGGTACCCATTTTTTCGGAGGGGGAACAGACGTACCCACCTGGGGGGAACCGGGGGGGGGAGGGACCCGGAAGGGGGAAAGGACCCAAACTTGGAGAAAAGTCATTTTTTGAGGTCGAAAATTTGGCTCATTTTTGCCCCTTCTACCCAGGCGGGGTGGCAACCTGTCCGGGTATTGGGCATATCGCGTCGTGGACCTCTGGAACGGGCTCCCAGAGAGTGTGGTCTCCAGTGTAGTTCCTGGTCCGGCGCGGCGGTTAGTGTACCTACCCCTTTTTTCCGTGCGGCGGTTAGTGTACCTCCCTGGGGGGAAGGGGGGGGAAGACCCAAATTCAGGATAAAGTCACTTTTTGAGGTAGAAAATTTGACCGATTTTACCCCTTTTTGGAAAAAATTCTCCATAAAAAGGGTATTTTGGCGACTTTTGACATCATTGACCTGAAAATCACCCATTTTAGGCCTAAAACTCATTTTAGGGCCCCGAAAAATGCCTATTTTAGGCAAAAATTGAGGCGGTTAGTGTACCTGGCGCGGGGTTAGTGTTAGTGTACCTTAGGGGGGACCCCCCCCCCCTCCCCCCAGGAACTACACTGGTGGTCTCAGATGCCTCAAGCAGCGTTCAAAAAGTAGGCTGGGGGGGGGGGGGGGGGGGGGGGTTCTCGCCACTTTTCCCTACCCAAAATTTTCAGCCGTGGTGACTGATCCCCTCAGTCACTCGGGTTGCTGCTTTTAGATAATATAATATGCCGCCAAAATACCCTTTTTACCCCCCCCCCCCCCCCCCCCCTTGAGAATTATTTCCAAAAAGGCAAAAATCGGTCAAATTTTCTACCTCAAAAAGTGACTTTTTCCTGAATTTGGGTCTTCCTTCCCCCCCATCCCCCCCAGGGAGGTACACTAACCGCCGCACGAAAAAAGGGGTAGGTACACTAACCGCCGCGCCGGACCAGGAACTACACTGGAGACCACACTCTCTGGGAGCCCGTTCCAGAGGTCCACGACGCGATATGCCCAATACCCGGACAGGTTGCCACCCCGCCTGGGTAGAAGGGGCAAAAATGAGCCAAATTTTCGACATCAAAAAATTACTTTTCTCCAAATTTGGGTCCTCCCCCCCTTCCGGGTCCCTCCCCCCCCCCCTTCCCCCCAGGTGGGTACGTCTGTTCCCCCTCCGAAAAAAGGGGGTACCGCCTGTTCCCCCTCCGGACCAGGAACTACACTGTGGGGAGGGGGGGCCCCCTCCCCTCGGGTACGTCTGTTCCCCCTCCATGGTACGCCTGCCCCACTGTTCCCCCTCCGGGTACGTCTGCTCCCCCAATTTTTACCTAAATAGGCAAATTTTGGCCTAAAATAGGCATTTTTTGGCCTAAAATGGGCGATTTTTAGGTCAATGATGTCAAAAGTCGCCAAAATACCCTTTTTATGGAGAATTTTTTCCAAAAAGGGGCAAAAATGAGCCAAATTTTCGACCTCAAAAAATGACTTTTCTCCAAATTTGGGTCCTCCCCCCCCCCCTTCCGGGTCCCTCCCCCCCTTCCCCCCAGGTGGGTACGTCTGTTCCCCCTCCGAAAAAAAGGGGGGTACCGCCTGTTCCCCCTCCGGACCAGGAACTACACTGGGGCCAGGGTTCCGCTTCCGGCCAGGCCCGGCTCGGCCCGAGCCAAAAGCCCAAAATCGCGGCCCGGCCCGGCCCGAGGTCGGGCCGGCCGATTGCGACCTCTGGTTTGAGGCAGTGGTGTAGCTAGGAAAAAAATCTCAATAAAAAGGGTATTTTGGCGATTTTTGACGACATTGACCTAAAAATCACTCATTTTATGCCTAAAAATGCCTATTTTAGGCCAAAATTTGCCTATTTTAGGTAAAAATTGGGGGAGCAGACGTACCCGGAGGGGGAACAGTGGGGCAGGCGTACCATGGAGGGGGAACAGACGTACCCGAGGGGGGGTCCCCCCCCTCCCCCCCCAGGAACTACACTGCCTCCCCAGTGTAGTACTTGGTCAGGGTGTTGACGATAGATAGATTGGGGGGACCCGAAATGTGTTGACGATAGATAGATGACCCAAGTCCGAAATCTGGGGGGGTCGACCCAAACTTGTTGACGATAGATAGATGGTGGGGGGTCGCCAAAAATCAAGGTATAGTATAGTGTACTAAGTAGGTAATAATGTGTAAATATTAATGAAAATGTACTAAGATGTACTAAATCCGCGCGCAGCGCGCGATTTTTTGCCTATTTGGGACAAAAAATACCGATTTTGAGGCAAAAATACCCATTTTGGGGTCGAAATGTGTTGACGATAGATAGATTGTTCCCAGAATTTGTTGACGATAGATAGATCTGCCCATAAGTGTTGACGATAGATAGATGAAATCAAAAAGTGTTGACGATAGATAGATGAATTTGGGGGAGACCCCCCCCCACCCCCCCCAAGTACTACCCTGCCCCTCCCCCCAGGAACTACACTGCCTGGCCCGAAGCTTCTGAAGTGACTTATTTTACTGAAGTAGGGATTTTTTTTGTCAAAAATACTAATATTTCTGACGGATTCGGCAAGTAAGTGATCAGTATTGTCTATTTGACGACCTTTTCCAATGTATTTTCAACCAGTGGTGTAGCTACCCAGGCGGGGCGGCAACCTACTGCACCACCAAAAACGTGGGGCGGCAACCTACCACTGTACCGGCCGGGCTAGGGGGGGGGGGACAAAATTTTTTAGGTCGCAATTTTGATGAAAATGTACTCTAAAACGCTAATTTCGCGCGTAGCGCGCGATTTTTCGCCTATTTGAGTTAAAAGTACCGATTTTATACCATTTTGAGCCAAAAATCGCAACTTACTGTCCTAGCGCTTTTTAAAGCTTGCTTGGCCAGATTCAAAAATGCGCGGGTTACCCGGGTTTTCGCAAACAAAAGAAAGAGATTGGGCCGAGAGACATGATGACAAGTTCCAGCTGGCTGACCTAAATTTGTTGCGTGCTCACGCGAACAACAACATCGTTCAACACCAAATGTTTTGGGAGTGAAGAGGGAATTTACGCACCGAGGTGGAGAGCGTGTTTTTAAAAAATACATGCGTTTCTCTTTCTTTCATTTCCGAAATACGTGGAACCGGAACATTATTGGATCCGATCAAGTCAACTTCAAAATAAGTCGTCTCATGACTTCGTGGGTAGACCATACATACATACGCCTTCCTGTTTTAGTAGTATAGATAGATTTTCACAATTTGCTCTGTTGCCGGTGGTCAATGAACACAACATTCCAAACCTGATCAGAGATAGATAAACTTGGGGTATAATGGATGTGAAAAATTGTCAGAGATCAAGATGAACTTTAGGAATTGGTTATTTCAGGTAGGGAAAACGAGAGTAGAAACTGACACCCAACTGTTTGTCCGCAGACAGCGGGGAGAGGTTGTTGTGTGGTGCAGGTCGTGCATTTGTCTCGAAAAATTTACCTGGTCCTGGAGTACACTAATCCTAAGCTGAACTAAAACGTAACTAAACAACAATCTGACAAGGCAATACGTTTCGAGTTGCGAGTATCAATTTATACTTTTACGAGAAACTTCGCAACTTGATAGAAAAGGAATGGATGAAACATGTTTATTTTGCCTTTATAACAGACAATTACTGTGATTAGCCATTCTGTATTTCTAAAACTAACCTTTTAAACCTATTGAAGCATGCTTTAAGCATGTTGGCGCTTAAAAAAACGTTTTTTTTTTTCAGAAAAACTAATTTTTGAAAAAAGCGACTTTTTCCCAACCCTGACTCCGACTGCTCAGCTGGCGGAGCAGTTGCCCGGCTGTCGAAAGGATCTGGGTGCGAGTACCCCCAGTTGGAGCCAGCAATCTTTTGGTCATCAAGGACTACAGTTTGTGCTTACACGCACCCGTTTTCAATCTTAAAATCTGTGCCTGATGTCACCTATAACACCTAGCGGCTGTTTTTCATTGTTGATACACTTACGACAACCAATAGATCAAAGGAGTCCTTTTCATTTCACACAAGTATGTACGTATACTTATGCACTCATCAAGGTCAAACAATGTGAGCATACGCTTTTGACAGCCGATTGCATTATTGACGGGCGCGATCTGTGTGTATGAACGAAAGATCAGTTGTGAAGAGTGAGCCCGATTATTTTCTCGGCACGCATAGCCCAGCCTTGTGCACGCATATTATGTTTGTTGCTGCAGTGGGCGCAGGATTGGTGCACGCGTATATGTAGTATTTGTTTTTGTGATTGCAGATAGTTTGCAAATGTATAGTACATTTTTCCATCCTGAATTATTCAGTTGAAAAACAGCGCCAATAATCCTGCAATCCTGCAAAATATGCCACTGTGGATGTTTTTTTACTAACGGTAAAAACAAATTTTGATTTAGATTTTTTTGGACAAAATTTGCATTTCCTTGGATCAGCGTAAGCTCCTTTTAAAAAAACATCCGACAGTGCGCAATTGACGCTGACATTTACTGGTTTGTATTTTGTGTTTCCCAATGTGGTGTTTGTGTGAATGTCGACACGACACAACCGCCAATCTCGCAAATGACGGTCGCCAAAAGGTAAGCCGTTCATTTTCATGGAACTTCACTGGCGACTTACATGCATCTCTCATCATTTTCAGATATTTTATTTCAAACAACGCATTTCATCGTGTTACGCCAGAGCTATCGTTCTAAATAAAACCGTCAGAACTTCGTGAGGTATTTGATTTTCGGCACTGGCTTCAGGAGCGCGGTTTGGAAATCTGTTTTGTTTTACACACACGTTTGCAATCATATGCGTTGGTGTGTTCAAGAAAAGATCTACGAAATTGGTCATTGTCTGACTCGAAATACAAAGCAAGAGTCCAAAAACCGGTTCAAATATTCCGATTGCAACACGTTGATAGGGATCACAGGAATGGGGAACAGCAAACAGCAATGTTGGGAGCGGTAACACGGTCGGCTGCGGACCATCGAGAAAAAAACGCTCAATATAGAGTCCATAACTGTGACATAATCGGTGGTATGAGTAGCATAAACCAACGCTGTACACATACATATGAGGACAGTCCGTGATACTTTCTTATGTTCAGTATTACGGTGTATGTATTATTACACGTCACATACCTACATACAAAAAAATCGAAACCAGATAAATCGAATGTCGATTGCAGACCGGGCAACGACAACCTTGTCCGAAGTGCCGATGCCGCACGAGCCAAAGGGCAACGCAGCATGTCACACCACCACAGCCACAGGCTACCCGACACACACCACATGCCATGGCAAAAACAGCAAACGGCAATCAGGCACCAACCGTGTCACAATCAGGGTTGGGCAAAAAACGTTTTTTTCTCAAAAAATCGTTTTTTTAAAACGTTTGAAAAAAACGTTTTGTTTTAAAACGCCCAAGTGACCGAAACATGCCCCAAAAAAGATGGAAAGGAGGAAAACGTGGTTAAAAGAAGTAATTCTATGTGTTCTGAGGCAAAATAAACGGGTTTCAACCCTTTTCTGGCGAGTTGTTAAGATCCCATATCAGACCCGCATCATGGGACCAACTTTGGCCGGGGTCATCACTGAAAGTCAAACTCCGTATATCGACGTATATCGACAAAGTAAAAATTGGTCGAAAATTTTTTGAAAAAAATGGGACAAAAAGTTGATTTTCCTTGAAAATCAGGGTACTTCCATGAAAGATCAGGGAAAACCAAGGAAATTCAGGATTTAAAAAACCGAAAAACGACCCAGACGTTTTTTTTTAAAAAAACATCGTTTTTTTAGAAAAAACGCCGTCGTTTTTTTTGCCCAACCCTGTACCCAACACACACCGCATGCTATGGCAAAAACAGCAAACGGTAATCAGGCGCCAACCGTGGCACAACCAATGGCAAACACAAACCAGCGCAATCCAGCTGCCTTTGAGAATGAGGCTAGGCCCCCTAACGTAACACAAGCACACACACAAGCAAACGGAGGAGAGCAAGGAGCCAAAAAAGGAACAAAGGACGCTTGCAAGACGAGCAACGAGAAACCCAGGAAACGGTCTCCATCGTCCTAACAAAGTAGTGGGACAACAACGGGAGCTG
The DNA here is from genome assembly GCA_030248065.1 of Rhynchonema sp. JSB1_4. Taxonomy (NCBI): domain Eukaryota; kingdom Metazoa; phylum Nematoda; class Chromadorea; order Monhysterida; family Xyalidae; genus Rhynchonema; species Rhynchonema sp. JSB1_4. The sequence goes on from JASAMV010003545.1 coordinate 6,944, forward strand.
ATATAAGTCGCAAACAGAAACGGCAAAATAATGAAGAACTGACAATGGTGAATGGGCATAGTGCAGCAACAGCAAGAGTTACTATAGTAAATTTCCAAATTCGCTGCCGCACAGTAAAATACGCCCAATAGCTAATGTCAGGTTCTAAACCCGAAAGACCACTCTTGAAACATTATTCGGGCCACAGACGCACGTTTAGCTTGCCTGCCAGCCAGGCAGCTGCGCGCAATGATTCAGAAACTTGCTTTTTAGTTCTGCTCTTTTGGTCTCTGCTCTTTTTCACTTGCTGAAAGTTGTCTTGCCCAAACGTGCTTTGCTCAATTGCCCGTCCGCCTTGAGTCTGCAGCATCATAGTACAATCTTTGGCGCGTCTGTGCACGATAAATGCACGCATTGTCACCAACCACGCATAGCTTGCCTGATGCTTCAAAGCAATTTTTCAGTGCTTGAATCTCTTGAATCCCTTTCTTCCTGCCATTGCTCGAGCGACATAATAAAAGCAGCAAATGATTGCAAACCTGCACGCTGTTTACCACCTATGTAGCAGCATTGTTCGCAGCTTGGTGGTATTAGGCAATTGTGTTTGTCATTTATTGTGTGATTGCGCAACATTGTACACCCACATACCCACGTAATTATAATTGCTGTGCGAGTTTTTTCTTCTAAAATCATAAATGCATTATTTAACTAATTAACCATCCAAAGAATTGCTCACACGCGCGCATCACGCTTCCCGGCGGGCCAATTCAAGGATAAACTTCTCAACACAATTTCTTGTTCCCTCGTGCGTTGCGCAGGTCAACTGAAAACACCCAGGTGAAAAAAGGACAAAACAAGGGTATTCTGCATGGAACAGACTGACTCTGCTTACATCGAGATTAAATGGCAGGCAATGTGACCTTACTTTTGATCCCTTTTTAATTGGAATGTTATGTTTGTTTGCCCAATAGTCTAAATTCCTTCAGTTTCTTTTTCCAAATTCTAACTTGGGTGTTATCGTTCCGTATTTATTTGATCGAAATTTCTAGTTTTGGAATTTATTGCATTCTCTTGAACTTTGCAATGAGCTGTGGACTTATTGTATAACTGAGAAAAAATTGATAAAAATTTTCATGTTCATATTTAATTTAATCTTGCCGAAATCGAACACAAACCAGCGTGATGGATGGATATGCAGCATTCAGATATGGAGCACTGCACGTGCCTGCAACGTTGTTCACCAGGGTTCGTTTGAATCATACTTGTTTCTAGGCTTATTGTACTGTCATCACCTGTTGTCATCAATTCCCACGTATATTTTCTCGCTTTCATTTCGGGCTGCTTGACTTGACGACAGTACCATTAGTCGGTTTCTTGCTTATTTCTGGATCCGAACACAAAGCATCAAAATAACCTGATTTCCGAATCTGCGTATTTCCGATAAAAATACCTTTTTTTCTGAATAGAACACCAGATCGTTCGTGCGATTTCCCCCGGAAAGACGTCAACATTTTCTCAACAGTAAAACGACCAAAATCGTTCAAATCTGTGCACTGTAGAGTAAACTATCGTATACTTTCCCGTCGTTATTTTGCCGTTACTGTATGCCATACTTAGGTAAAATAATGTTTTAGAATCAAAATCCAACTCGGCAAAAAAATGGCGAATAAAATGCAGTCCTGTAAAATGCCCGCCAATAAGCTTGAACATAGACCAATTTTCAGTTAAAGCAACCATTTTGAGGCAATCAATTTCGGTTTTGAGTGAACTTTTGGTAAGTGCAGTCATGATCCCGAATATGAGCCTGATCAGCTTTACTGTATGTATCGGAGCCCTGAGTGAGCCTGTTCAAATAGATCAAGCCTTAAATGTGCCCAAGATGGCTTTTTGTGGTATTTCTTTTCAGATTGTGTGCGAGAAATACGATTTGAATTTTCCGGCAACAATTTTGTTCGCTCAATTTGCCGTCTGTTTCGTCGTCGTTGCGTTCGTTGCCAGGTTGGGTTTTTGGCTTACTCTGATGTAGTCTACACATTTGCGCGTATTTCGTGCTGACGCGGAGTGGCTGCTTGTCGTTAACGCATTTGCTGTCGCGCTATCCAGCAATTGTCCAACTATTCCGCGGCTTTTCGGGCCCGGAAGTCCAGGCCCTACTGCGCACAGAAAACGGCCCACGCACTAAACCCCACAGGCATAAAAGTCCTCCGCAAAAATTGTGCCAAATTTTCGTCATAAGTCTCAAAACATCTTTCACACAGCAAAAAATTACGTGCCCAAGTTCCTGTTCTGTAAGTACCTGTTTTAAGTACCTGTTCATCTTGATGAACAACCAGTGCTCCTGCACCCTGAACTAGAAAGGAAGCACGTGTTGTTTGCAGTGCAATTGTGTGCGGGTGTGTGCTGTGGCCAATGCGTATAGTCCAACCACGAGCTCATGAGACGACTGTTTTTGAAGTTGGCGTGCGGATCCAATAATGTTCCGGTAACACGTATTTCGGAAACAAAAGAAAGAGAAACGCACGTATTTAGTAAAAACACGCTCTCCTGGACACGAAAACTTCTTGAATGTTCGAGGAAGAGCCCTTCTCGGCTGGACGAAATTTGCGCCGTATAGCAAACTATCGCAAGGTGTGTGCAAACTAACTTGCCTTGTATTGGCGTAGCCGAAGTATTTACATACTAGGTTGTACGGTTTGTTCTCAAACAGGATACGACCCAACATCTTCCCCTGGTGCCCAACATGCCAGTCCTGATCTGATCATGATACAACGGGATAGGTTTTTGTCCTCTTTTTCGCAGACGCTGGCGGTGCAGCGGGACATCGTCAGTGGGAATCTAATGACCACACGTGAAAAGTTCCAACCACCAGCACGGTATAACTAAGAACGTTTCAACTTTGTGTTTCAGACCTTTCGTGCCACTGGGTTTTCAACTGATCGGTGCCAGTCATCATGGCCGTTTCCAACTGCGTTCCCTCCGTTCAATGTTCCTACCATCCCTGTTCCTAACCCTGTACACCTACTTCACAATGTTGTTTGTTGGCCGAATGTACTCCTCTTCATATTGGGCGGTCGGCGGACTGGGCCCTTTCGTCTATTTAGCGTTCAGAAGGTAAAACTCGGTAAGGCCGGACTTAGGATGAATGCGGAAACCGGAATCCGGAAATATTTCCGGAAAACGCATTATTTTTGCATTTGAAATTTGCATTTGCATGTGAATTTCTGCGTTTTCCGGAAATATTTCCGGAGTCCGGAAATGTTTTGTATGTTTGAACGCAAATTATTTCCGGTTTCCGGATTCCGGACTTAACCTAAGTTCGCCCTAAAACACAATGTGGCAAGAAATGAGGCAATCAGCTGGCTAAGCCTAAGCCTCACTTTTGTCACGTTCCTTTGGACAAAAAGTTTCTTGGAGTAAGATTTCAGCCTGACCCCAGGTCAAAGCCTTAGCACCGCTGGGGCTAGCTTCAGCCTTTTATCTCGATCTACAGATGGCACTGGCACAATGACCGGTTAAAACGTTTACAGGCTTTTTCTGGGAGCAACAATATCGTTTTTCCATAAATTGAGAACTTCCAAGTTCGCGTTGCCGTCAGTTATTCTTTCTTTAACAAAATCTTGGATCAAATTTTTGCAGAAAATCGGTGCTTCTCGCAACCACTACTCTCAGCCGTGCTCAGTGGAAAGCGTTGTCTCTGCTCTGTGTTGGTGTCGTGTTCACGGGTCCGTTTTTTTGGGTTAATTTTATTCCGCGACTTTTCAGGCCCAGTTTTTCAGGCCCGGCCGATTAAGGCCCAGCATATTTGACCCATTTATAGGCTTAGGCTTATTCTCCAGCCGGCCGGGCCTGAATTGCCGGGACTGGACCTGCGCTCCGGAACTTAATCATCGCACAATAGGTTAATTTGAATATCCCCAACACACTTTATGAACCTATTCAAAAAACAAGGAAGGGTTCATAAATTGTGCACCAGTTTCGGAGCAAGGTGCTCACACTACTTTCTCAGTATTATTGTTCGTTAATTCAGCGCAAAATGCTTCAGAGTGTCGTGCGTGTAAAAAAGTGTACATTTTTCAGGCGTGATTGAATTACGATTTGAGCCAGTCTTACTCGTCTGCGGAGTCACCGCTCTCGTTCTACACGTGACGCTTGTGGCAACCTTGGAACATAAGGTACACAATCTTGATGAACGACGATCCTAAAGATTGGCCCCACTCAGAATTTTTAAAAATTGGCCCTACTCCAATTCTTTCCTCAAAAAGGCCATTCTTGGAAATGTCAGACATAATCAGATAAATATATCAAATATATCAAATATCAGAAATATTTTTTTTCAAGAAAGTGATTAAAACGTCCTCTTTCCAGCTCTCCCTTCACTCTCATCTAACGGCAGTGGACGCATTGTGCCTTCTGTCTCTGACGAGCGCCGGTGTGCTGGGCATCATCAGTGTGGCCAGTGGCGAAATGGCACAAATGGCTTTGCGACTGCAATACTCGTGGTTCGGCGCTGATTGGCGATTTGGTCTTGCCGCGCTCGCATGTTTGGGTCGGTTTCGGCGGGGGTTGATACTGAGCTGGTTAAAAACATCCCAGCTGGTGTGTTGACACTGAAGATGACATGATGCACAGCGTGTCTGTGGAAACGAATCAAAACCCACAACCAATACGCTGCATGTACTATATGCATACAATCAGATTGTAACATGATGCTTTCAAATGTGAGCTGTGCAGCATGTTCGCGTGTTTTAGGATAAGGGGGTTGGGGCACCGACGAAATATTACAAATGCAACTGTCGGGGGAATGTGTTTAACCATTTGGTCATTAATTCAGGTTTTGGGATCCGGGTTTCCGGCCTAGTGTGTAGTGTAGCTGTGCGTGGTTATGAGCAGCCGCTATTCTTGTCACGTGGAGTTTACTACCGTTTGTAGAATGATAATGCTCATCTTCGAAATCTACACGTTTTGACCACCGTAAAAAAGTTGTTGACGGTCACCACCGATATCAGGTTTTACGCTGGTCAAAATTGATTGCGTCGCTATGCTTTGACCACGGCAAATCCGGTGTCACAGAGCGCAAAAGATGGTTTTGCACATTTTCAGTGCTGCCAACTGCTCAGCACCTGTCATGCGTACAATGTCTTCGTCATTCGGCAGTCAACAACAACAACAACAACAACAACAACAACAACAACAACAACAACAACAACAACAACAACAACAACAACAACTGTGGCCTGCATCTGGTCATGGCTCACACGCTCACACAAACATGTTATTCGTATTCGGACGTGTTGTTCAGTCTGTTCTTTGCCACCAACCCTGACCCGAGCCCGCTAAATAGTACAGGTTGGCGGCTCACATTTACAAGTTTTTCTTGTCGTGTATACACCGTCCGTCCGCTCATGAGACGCGCGGTAAAGGGTTCCGCGTGTTATTTGGAAAACCAAAAAAAGAAATAGCTTACATATGTTTACGCATTGCTGGTTCCCGATCTTTAGTTCTCGAAAAAACTTAAAACCATGTGGAACCGAACAGGGTGTCTCAAGAGCGGATGGATGGACTTTAGATTTCTGGTCTGGCAGGTTAAGCAGTGTATCGGGTTCTCGTCTGGGTTCAACACCCACCGGTGTACTCAAACAAGCTAACACATCCCCCCCCCCTTCCTGCGATGTGCAAACAGTGAGAGTGAAGAACCCTTTCCCGATAGAGTACCAAGCGGGTTGGAATTGAAAAGAGCACGGCTGGGGTTTGGCCGACTGAACATTGGCTGACTTTTCAGCCCCTGCCCACAGGTTCGTTAGTCCCGGCAGAGTCAAGCCCGAGCCTAAAAATGGGCCGCAAACCTGATGTGCCTGAATCGGCCGGGCCTGAAAACCATCGAATTCCCACAGAGAGACCCTTACTTTACAGCCGCGATGATTGCCTTCCTCGGATTGTACATGTACGTGCGAAACATCACCCTCACGCAAATGCTGTGCGATGCAAAACAATGTGCAATCATGTTGATGGTGTTCGTATTGATGCATCTGTTCGTGTTTCGCTCATTTCTCTGACGACTGTGTGTTCTTTTTTGAATCTGTTCACATTAAAATGTCGGAAACGATTTATTTGTTTCCATCAGTGCCGTTGTTGCGACGATGCTTCATGTAAGACGACAGACTGCATTCACAATGGGGGCTTGCATTTTTTCTTTATGATCATTATTGTGATTATTTATTTTACGCGAATATTAGATGTTGTGACGCTGCTGCAGTCCTCAGCAGGTGGATGTTTGCTGCGGATTCCTTTCGTTTTCATTGCCTCTTGTTGAAACTCTTGATCTGCATAAATGATGGCGATCAGATTTGGGTATAGTAATTTTCTGAATTCGCTGCCGCACACTAAAATACGCCCCATAGTTAATGTCCACGTATAAACCCGAAAGCTAACCACGCGCAGTTCTAAAACATTGCGCACGGTTGTCTGCTGCCGGAATGTTTCAACAGTTGATTTTCGGGTTTATACCTGGACATTAACTATGGGGCGTATTTTAGTGTGCGGCAGCGAATTTGGAAATTTACTATATAAAGGATACCGAAAATCAGGCAGCATCCACATACAGGGTGACCAAGGATAGGAACGCAACTTTTTACGAGGACTCGTTCTCCACGTTGGGCAAGTGTTTTGATACGAGCATAGCTTGTCAGACGAACGCGAAGCTTGGATCACTCTATCATGGAAACATCACCATTTATTTTTTGCAATATAAACTACAAGTGATCGAAAGAAAGCGTGTGCAGCTGCTGTGCGTGAAAAACTCGCAGCAATAATGTGTGGGCGGTATAATGTTTTTTAATGCCCGCCGCTGGTAATGTGTTTTGACTGAAGGAATAATTTCGTGAGTAACAGAGTGAAAGTTCCCCCATTAAAGTCAATGTGAAAGACGCACTGTTCAACTGCCAGACGTCGTGTTGCTTTTATTTGTGATTTGGCAGTTTGCCAACTACACCACTTTTTCCTTTTGTCGTATAGCTCCATGATCGCTCGTTGAACAAAAAACAGCGGTGGAAAAAAACAGTGGTGGATATTAGGTTCGGGCTTTGGCTTAGACCTAGGATTTGGCTTAAAGCTTACGCATAGGTTTGGTCTTAAACTTGGCTACCCAATCACACATCTCCATAATGGAAGCGGTTTTTGAAACAAAAACGCCGATTTTGTTGTTTTGCCGCCGATCTCGCTGTTTTTTCAACCGCTGTTTTGCCGCCAGCAACCCGGTCGGTATGGCTATAGTCGCTTGTGTTTGAAGCACTTTCGAAGAAATTAAGGACTTCTGTATCTAGAAACTTAGCGAACGCCGTAATTTCGAGCTCATCACGATATTCTGCCCTGTTTTCTTCCGCGATCAATTCCCTTACTTAACGGTAATATACATATGGTTGCGAGTTTTCGGTTCCCTTCACGTTTCCAGCATTATGCTAAGTCAACCTTTTCAATTTACAGTTATGAGAACACAACATAAATGTAAGCTACTAAAGACGTTCCGACAACAAAAGGGTAAAAAATTCATAGCACACACAACGTTTGGTGCGGCATTTTGTGGACAAAATATGCACGCGGTAAATGGCACCGTGCGTTTTTCCGTCGACGAAAAAAAAACGTCGCGCTTTCAGATGCTGGTATACGTTTGTAAATGTCAATTTAACAACGCCCGCGCTTCAGAACGCTCGCAAAGGTAAACTGTGCGTATGGCATTGCCGCTATAACCGCATCAACCAACTCTCACTTGACCGTTTGGCCGAGGTTTGGGTAGTTGTGTGTCAAGCAGTGAAGCCAAGCCACCGCGCGGTATTTTCGAAAATAAAAGAAGTGTAAAGAAGAAGAAGGTAAAGTAGAGAAGAAAGTATAAAGAAGAAAAAAGTGTAAACAAGAGCTGAGTGTCATGCCAGTGTAAAGCTCGGTGTAAGAAAGTTCCGTGTTAATCAGTCTCACTGTCTCAGTGGTTTCTTCCGAACATAGGGTAATATTTTCGGAACGGCGTAAACGTCAGTTGGTAAAAAAAGGTCAGTTGGGTGTAAAGTTCGGTGGAAAGCTCAAGAAAGTTCGGTGTTCAGAAGAACTGGTTGGCTGGCGGTCGCAGACTGGTTGACACCGAACTTTCTTACACCGAGTTTTCCGCCGAAATTTAGACCCGACTGACCAACTTTTTTGCCAACTGACGTTTGCAACCGTTTCGAAAATATCGCCCCATGTCAGATAATCATACTCTTTCCTTCACATTTGCCCTGCCTCAGGGCTGCACACAAAGTGCCGAAAATTTAACTGCGACAACGCAAAGCGACAGGATCGGTTGTCATCGAACTTGCCGCATGCCGTTTCGACAATTCGAGTCATTATCTAGCCGCGACTTTGTGATTTTCAGCCATGAAGTCGTTTCACTTGCATTACAGCACCTGAAATGTTAGTCAATCGTGCCAATGTATGCAGCATTTTATGTCGCGCCGTTTGGTTGAGTTTTATTACAACGGCTCACTAAATTTGCAAACACTTCAAATACTGGTGTGGTTGACCCATACACTCATTTACATACTGAAAATAGCGGTTGAAGTATCGATGTAACTAATATTATATGTACAATGAGCATAAATTATGTCAGTCATTTATAGCTGTAGGGCACAGTCAGTCTATGATGCTTTAAACGCCACTACATAGACGCACATAATACTGACCGACCACACAGTTAGGTAGGACAGTATCATTATAGGCAAAAAACTGCTTGTTCTGGTCGTGTACTACCGTCTTTTCCGCCTTAAGCCTCGGGGGTCCAAGTGGAAATATGGATGATTAAATGGGCCTCTAACAAAACACAAGTTTTTCCAGTCAAATGACGCAGTGGTCTAGGCGGAAACATTTCCGATTACAGAGCCCCCGTGCTCTGAGTGAAAAAACCGGATCTATTCAGCCCATTTCATTGTGTGTGTTTTCGTTCCGCATGTCTACAGTCTACATCGTATCAGCGCCATGTGTCATCATTTCATCAAAGCATAAATACCAGGTTTATTGATCTGCAGAGTGCATGGCGTGTCAGAGGAAATAAAAGTACCAAAGTTCAGTGAAACGAACACGTGTTAATCAAGTAAAAAGAGTACATCCACTCCAGGCCCTTGGGGACTTTTGGGGAAACAAGCGGCGAAATAAAGCCAAACCAATCAAATGTCTAAACATATCGGCTGCACGTCGCGCGGAGAATGGGTCGCCTTTTATGTAGTATATTATGTGCGTATGTTTATTTTTTGTCTGGTTTCCTTGAAATAAAGTGCTCCGTTCACATTTTGCGATGTCAAAGCCTCTGTTAAAGCGCAAATGCAAATACACACGCACGTTCATAACGTACGGTCATAACACTTTCGCGTCGCAAGATTATTATTGCAGTGTGCTTGCACTTTGACGTTCATTCCGCGACTACTATCATCCAGTAGCTGGAATGTCAGCAAATTTTGTCAAGAAGAGTTTTAAGCACTTAAGGCTCCCTGTACAATATAAAACAGGGGATAGGGGGAAAAGCTGGCTGACATGTCTTTGCTGACGTGAGTAAAAAACGAATGGAAGAGAAATTAATGCCCATAGATTGTGTATATTTTCCGACTTATTTTTGATTTTCTGCATGGGTCTTAGGCCTAATAAGTCGCGGAATTATAAAAAAGAGACAAATCCTGTACTAATTTCTCTTCCATTCGTTTTTCGATCTTTGTCACCAAAACCAATCCAGGACGCGTTATCGCAGCATATTCAAACACGCAAAGTTTGTTGACAAAGGTTGCTGACATCCCAGTTACTGCAATCATTTAACCTTGCTGCTTTGTCGCGGTTTAAAATGTTCGACACTTTTTGTGTTTAAGTTGCAGCCCTGAGACAAACGCATTTTTGAAAGAAAGAATATGACTTTATTACGTGGCGGTGGCGTAAGAACATTTATTTTTCGTTTTTTTTTAAGAAGTCAGTACAGTTAGAATATCCATTTGTCTTCATGTAGATATTGCAGTGCAGTCCAAATAAAACACGTTCGTGCGTTCCACCGTTGATACTCATTCTACGTTCTGGATTGCAAATACTCGGGTTTTGGACAAGATTGGTCTTTTTCCAAGCGTTTGAATTATAGGCAAACCAGCCATACTTTGCAGCCTTAGACCATATCGTATCACCCTGAATTCTTATACACCTAAAATGTTTCGTGTTACTGTAGCCACGTCGCCCTGGTTTGCTTGTGTAGGCGGCAAGATCATGAAACATCTAAGCGCACGTTTGTGTGTGTTGTTTGTCGGCTCCGCGAAACGTGGCTATGGTGACCCGAAGGCTGTGAGCAGATAAACGCGGAATTATGCGGAATGCGGAATCGGTTTAAAAACAGCAACTTCTTAACTGCTCGCTGGGAAATAGTAACGCCAAATCACACATTTTGTGTGATTATTCACACAGAAATAGACCTTTCAGGAAACAGGTAGAATTGTGTGTGAATTTTCACACATTTCCTGTGTGATTTATATCCTTAACCACATAGCGGATTTGTGCGATTATTCACACACCACTGTGTGATTAAACACACTTTATTGTGCATTGTGGTCCTTTGTTTCTGTGTGATTATCAACGTTCTTATTCAGGCAATGAAAGTAGTTTTTTGCGTTTGTCAGCCAACATAATGAAATACAGATTACAAAGAGCATCGATAGACCGCAACGTGTTCATGAAACGCAGAGATAAAAGTATAAAAATGTATTCGATTAGACTGTTCCTCAAAGAAATGTAAAAAGCAAATTGCATTATAGACAAATGTGTGAAAAGACTTGACAAAAAGTACCTCATGCAAAATCATATCCATCGGGCATAAAACACCGAAACTTGCAAGCATGCGAATTTCGAAAACACAAGATTTGAACAACGAAATTCATTCATCAATACTTCGAGAAAAATGAGCTAGACTTCAAGTAATGTAAAACAGAATAGATCACATAAACGTAATATGGATAGATTGTGTGTGAACTTGAGCCACAGGCGTCATGATACGCAAGATAACAGACCACGATGCACTTTGTGCATCTTACACTCTAAACCTGGGTGCGTAAAATAATCTTCTGGAGCTGAAGTGCACGGCGGTCTGCTGATACATTGTACGGCCACGTTGAGAAATTCAACAGCATAAAATTCTAAGAACCAGAACACACACCACACCAGAACAAATGGTAGGTGGCCAGCAAATACATGACACCATCACCCATTGAAGCACATTCACCCGGCTTTCTTAAGAATTCGATATTTTTCATGTTGATGCAGACGAATAGGTCCCTGATTTGCTCATACGGGCTCCCTGACGGCAGTGGTTGTGATTTGGTCATGTCTGCTTCGACATCTTCGATAACTAGATTGATGTGCGAGTCCAAATGGAATGAAATATGCGCATAAAAACTTTGTTTTGCGGCAGATTCAAATGGAAATCAAAAAACTCTCAAAATCATGTTCTTATTATTATGCAAACCTTGAAAAGTGAACCAAATACGATGAAATCTCCATTGGACCAATGCGTTGCGTCACTGCGGCAGCAGAAAATGAAACACAATATTGATTAAACTTTCTTTTATCCTCGTATTATAAACGTAAATTCATCGTTCACGCATCAAATAATCGTGATTTTTTATCGGTGAAACATTTGTGAAGTGTAAACAATCTTTGCACAATTATGTGTGAATTTCACACATTATTGTGTGTTTTTTCCGGAACGACACAGTTTTTGTGTACATCATAACAGAAATAACACAAATGTGTGTCTTTTGCAATTCACACAAAAATGTGTGATCGCGATTCACACATTATTTCCCAGCGAGTACGGGTGGAAGAGCAGGGCGACACGCTTGAACACCGAATCTACTGATGTTTCACTGATGACATACAACACTGCAAGTCAGATCGGGTTGACCGGAGCTGACGAGAGTTGAGCGTTTCCAGTCGAATAGCTGATGTTTCACGGACGCAACTTGGCATTAAACCAGTTCGTTCACTACAGTGCACATACAGTAGGTGCCAACTACATGGGTTACCCATGCCATGCATGGCTTCACTACCCAGTAGCAGAACAGCGGTAGTGAACCTCGTTGTATTGACCACTGGTATGTACTTTTCACATCGCTATTGTCTCATTTTGCGCTGACTGGTCTTTTTAATTTACAAAATCATGAAATGTTGTAACTCTGCCGCTATCGTATTATACAACGATAAAGTTGTAATAATGGCGCGAGCAAATTATTATTATTGTATCAGTCTCTGTTTTGAAACTTGCATGATATCAAAACATTTGCCAGTGTTTACGAGGGCAAAAAATTCCATCGTGTGTTTAGTGTACAGTAAATATGCATAATCGGTGCAAATGACATGGTATTAGCACGGTGTTATGCCTTAATTTAATAATGTTGGTATGTACCGTATTTGTGCAAACATGTGAATTTCCTTCCGTTTGTTTTTGAACAAATTTAATACCAAAATATTCTCAGTTGAACGGCCGTAAAAGATTTGGTTGCTGCAATTTTGATAGTTTGTCTGCCACCACGTTGCTTGCGACTCCTATAGGCTCATGAACGTTGCGGTTGCGCGTTTCGACCGTTTTCACTGCGAGCAGCGATGCACCAGGTCATCGTCAGTGCGAATGCACCGGATAGTTGCGTGACCAAAGGTGGTTTTATGCTTGCGTGAAACATCAACTGTGTGAACAATGCTGCCAATTCGACCCGACAGCAAACATTTTTCCACACTCACGTCATATGACACCATGCCGCCACCCAGAATTGCAGCGGCCCAATATCAGCGGCTGTTTTTACTCACGTGTGTGTGTCACCACAGTATCTTTTTTCGAGCGTCAAAAATTGTTGACGACTCAATATAGTCATGAAGTAAACAGCGGACGTAAATCAACCAGAGTGGATCACTGGAAAAGCACGTAGTCAACATTTTGAAGATGCTTATTTATTGGGTGCCGTTTGTTTCCTTATAATTCATAAAGAAAAATCTAACGAAATTACATTAATACTGCTTCTGCTGATAATTATTCCTGCGCTTTGTGCCTGACTATATTTGTCTAACGTCCGTTTTTGATACTGAAACTGCTGTTTCAACACTCGGCACATTATTGGTTTATAGTATTTAGAACATTATGCGCGTGAAACTATGATGTGTCTCAATTTTCGCCGCTTTGAAAATCAGAGGCGAATTCTGTTGTAGTCTACGCGTCTGCACATGTTTAGTGCTAACCGCTGCTGGCTAACAGTGTGCTGTGCAACGCATTTTCATAGTACACACGTGCCTGCTTGACAGCTTGAGTACAAACTGTAGCGCCCAACCCTAAAGAAATTAGCGTGAGGTCACACTTGGATAGCCTGACGAAAGTGTTAACGACAACTCGGATACTCTGATGCAATGGCGCGAACTATAAGCACGTAGACTGCATTAGAATAAGCCAAAATTCATAGGAGCGCGCCCAGACACCTAAGCCAATTGGCAGTTGGATATTGATATTTTGTGACACGCTACAAAGCAATGTGGGGGTGGTGCTGTCAACTGTTGGTGGCATTACTTTAAAGGGCTCGGGACACAACCGAAAGAAGGGCAGCAGAGCACAGTGTTATACATCGCTGGAAAGCACTGTGGCAGCACATATCACGCACAAATGTTCAGCTTCTTAGAGATTCGCTATCTCTTGGTAGAGGGACTTTTCGTTCCAGAGAAAAGTGAATTTTCTCACAACTTGAAATGACCGGTGCAGAAACCCCAAATGAGTTGAAGGTCGAGTAACACGTGGATGGGATTACAACAGCTACTGGATAATTTATCATGACAACTTCAGTCGCTCAAACCATTGTTTCCCTCGGTGAGGGTGCGAAACATTCCAAAAATCGGCCATATTTTTCGAGGACACAAGTTTGTCCCTAAATTTTGAGGCCGTTCTTTGTGTTGCAGAAATGAAAATGCAACAGAAAAACAGAGCATTGTCGAAAGTACCAGAAAATAAGGTTTTTAAATTTGGAAACACTTTGATAGCGGCGTGACGGACCAAAAAAGACCTAAAAATTGCCCCTAAACTGCATAGTTGCATTCATTGATGGAAATGTGATGTAAATAAGCCACGTATTGCATTGCATTGGAAACGAGAAAGTCAGATAAACGCACAGCACAGTCCAACAATCTAGACGAGTTTCAAAACTTCAAACTCCATGGTCCGGCTGCTGCAGCCATGCCAGCCTGAATAAGATATTTGGCTATAAGTCGTTACTGTTAAAGATTATTGGACATTTAATAGCTTTAAACGATGTAGCTTCAACGTAGCTATCGAACGATATATAACATGCCCATACTATCTCTTACTGTGGGCAAGAAACGGTCAACATTCCGAAATCGCACATGGTGACGTGACGGTTCATTCCAGAATCGTCAAAAAAGCAATTTTTTAGCCTCTGCCCTTAAGCGTAACAATTTATTGGGGCTTGTTATATATCGTTCGAAAGCTAATCCCGAGATACATTGTTTGGTGCTGTCACATTTACAATAGCTTTTAACAATAAGCATTTATAGCTGAATATCATATTCAGATTAGTATGGCTACCCAGAGAGATCTGTAGACCTTGGGGTCTTCGGACCTTGATAGGTTGTTAAACCAGACGTTTCTCTCAATTTTTTGTTTCGAATCCAATACAATCTGTGGCCTTTATGTGTCACAATTCTGGCGATGAATATAACCACCTAATTTAGCGGCAATTTAATGGATTTTTAGGCCTGTCACGGAGCTAGCCATGAGTTAAAAAATTTAAAAACCTTATTTTCTGGTACTTTCGACGATGCTCTATTTCCCCATTGCGCTCTTATTTCCGTAGCGCCAAGCGTGACCTCAAAATTTAGGGACAAACTTGTGTTATCGAAAAATAAGGCCGATTTTTGGAACGTTTCGCACCCTCACCGTGTGAAGCAATGGTTTGAGCAACTGAAGTTGTGTTGATAAGTTATTCCGAAGCTGTTGTAATCCTATCCATGTGTTACTTGACCTTCAATGCATTTGGGGTTTCTGCACCGGTCGTTCCAATTTGTGCAAAAATTCAGTTTTTTCTGGAACGAAAAGCCCTCTACCAAGAGATAGCGAATCTCCAACGAGCTTAAAAATCGTGCGTGACATAGGCTGTCGGAATGCTTTCCAACGGTATGTAACAATATGTCCTGCTATCCTTCCTTCGGTTATGTCCCGAGCCCTTTAATGAGCTGGAAATTATAACTTTATGTTGTTTGCTTGTTGTTTTTATTGAGACAAGTCAATGAAACACAGCTATAAACACAACAATCCATTGGCTGGCTTGTTAGATCAGACGCAAATAATCCAAGCGACCCCAAATGAAAAAAAAATAAAAATTAAATAAAAAAATGTAAATTTCCACCTTTGTCGCCCAGGTGCCCCATCAATCAGTTGGGTCTGTTCTCCAAGCTGATCAGCAAACGGAGGTGACTCAGGGGTCGGCTCGCTAATGGACCTGGAACAAAAGAAACATTTGTTGACACACTTTCTTATCTTTTGTTTAAAATGTTCAGTTTGGATATTAAATGCTGTTTTTGGTCGTCTGTGTGAAACTTTTTTGTGTTATTGCGGTGTTTGACTCTGAAGAACCAGCAGCAACGTCCAATAACGGTAGTCTGGCGTCATACTTGTGTGAAACACATGAGCACTGCTCTTGAAAACAGTCCGCACTTGCCAGTATGGTATGCTCCATTACATACAGCATGGATCGTGAAAGCAAAAACATCTGAAGTTTGGAATTTATGGAAAGTGAAGTAAAGTTGCGCTTCGTTATGCCATATTTCACTGATCTGCCGCCTCCGAAATCGGGCTGCTCGTGTTGGCGTTGTGTTACTATTATGTATTTCTCGCATTCATTCAAGGCTGTCGGAGTTGACGACACCAGAGTCGGCGAAGAGCGTTGATGATGACTAAACAATTAGCCCATAGCACCGTTTCTTAGGTGCAGTAAATTTTCTTCCCAAATCGCTGCCGTGCAGTGAGGTATAGTCCATTCATCAGCTCATGACACTTGTTGTCAGCTGAAAGGCTTGACAGGATCCAGTGCTGTTCCGGTTCCGGCTGGCTTACGAAAAAGAAAAGAAAGGGAAATCGGTTTTTATTTTTATTTTTGTGCGCCGTTTTCTCTGAAATTGCCTTGCGTATGAACAATTTTTCACGACGGAACTTGAACCTCCCAAACAAAAGTGCCATGAGCTGATGGATGGACTATACACGCCACATCGAGCGACGGTGACACACGCAGCTTCATAGCCAGGCGGGCAGCTTCACGCAATGTTTCACAGCTGCGAGTGGTTAGCATCCGGGTTCAGACGTGAACATTAACTATGGGGCGTGTTTGACTGCACAGCAGTGAATTAAGAACCGCATCTACAGAGATTTGAAATACAGGTCTTGCCCGACTATTATTATCGGCAGCTCACTGGGCCCTATTAGTATAGGCCGGTTTCGAACATATTTCGATCGGAAATGGAATAGGTTTATGAATTATCGACAAAAGATTGAAATTACAGTGAAACATCTGCTTGGTACCTATCAATCCAGCTCGGCCAGAAAATATGGCCATGCGTGGTCGTTTTGATGGTCTCTTCTTCAGCCTGATCGGGATGGTGATGATGGTGGTTATGATGGTCATGTGAAACATCACCGTGCTGGGTGTGGTTGTGTGAATGTTGGTGTTGATATTCCATTATTGTGATTATTCAGAATATATTTTCGAAAATATTCTGATGACTGATCAAAAAAGTTTCTGCAAAATTGATTGGAAAGGTTTTGTCCCACAAAGAAACGGTGGCGAGCTAGTAAAGGCACGTGACCACTCCGCTCCACGAAAAAACAAAGCTTGCTACCTATGTTGCTGCGGCTGCTTATCTGCTCGTGTGTTATCAGGTTGCTTCCCCACATTATATAGAGTGACCACTGAATCAGCAGAATGCAGGGCGCTCACACAGCACAACTCTGTGGTCAGGCTATCGCACATGATGTGTACACCGTCGGTCAACTTGCATAACAGCAGCCCAAATGGTTCAAGAGTGGTCACCATAGAGTACAAATCAGCAAACGCAGTTTTTGCCACTGGCTCGAACACAAATCTTAGGGTACAAGGGGCGTCAGGCAAGCACACGTTGCGACGACAATTTGAGCACACGATTTTAGCCTCATGAAGTGTAGCCACGCCACGATCACGCTGCCTCGAACCTAAAGTCTGGCCAAAAGTCGACATTTTTTGGTCTCTGGTGTATTTGACAAAATTGCGAAACAGGGTGTTCTGCTTGAGGTGTTCGCAGAAAACACCGAGTTGTCGTGGTCAACGGAATGATACACGCAGAGCAATATCCGTCACGTTTTTGGTGTTGCAATGCAGTATATCATCTGCTGCGATGTGGGCCAGCAACGCCGGTACTAGTATTTCGTTTGTGAAATCATATATGTTCAGTTTCTATGGCACCGGCGTAAGGGTACCCCTCATCATCGTCTTTTCTTTTATGTAGCTCGTTTTATTGTTCAACGTATAAAAATTTGCACTTCACACATACATAAATGAGAACGAAACACAATGTCGAAAACAGATGATGATCGAATAAAGAGAAATGATAACTGAACCAGAAATCGCGACAACACCACCAACAACAGTATGTTGTACAAATAAACGCAAATACATAATTTTGCGGAAACAATGTCAGAGGTATTGAGGGAAACAATCTAAGATCCTACTACAGGGAGCTCTAGGGGTACATTTATTACAGGTACATGACTGTGATTTCGCGTCTGTGCATTATAAAATGCGCAGGGCTTGAAACGACCAATTCGGGTTCGGCGCGATACCCAAAAATGAAGCGATCTAGAAATTAAAAAATATACAGCACAACCGCGGCATGTGAAACTTGAGTTTGAGTGAGAAAAATAATACGAAAAATAATCAAATTCATTTCTTGAGATCACAGTGGTTGTCTTTGGCATGCCCAAACTGCGTTATTATGTACGATTCAAATACTCAATCTTTCAGTGAGAAAATGAGCTAAAAGGTTTGGCGCATGGTTGCACGAAACTGTACTTTTCACGAATCCCTTTGTCTCATGTCAAATGACTGTATCGGTCAACCAAGCCAAGTGAGCTTCTAAAAATATGGTTCAAACCAATGAGCTACGGGATAGACGCACTAAAGCGAAGCTGGTATCATACAGTACAACACACGTGCTCTGGCTTTCGTCCAAATCTGTCGGTTCTGGTACGAAACTGTAGTTTCTTGTGATATTCGCTTGAAAATCAGGCATTTTCGCACCAGACCGCTTTCTTCTGTACAAACACATGAATCATCACCCCACTGAGGGATTGTCAAAGTATGTACGAAAAATACTGTACAAATCAGCGTTAGTGTCGTTAGTGTCGAAATTATTTGACATATACAAATAAAACCCGGACTTTCTCCATGGTCCTGGTCGCATTCATGCAATCGACATTGCATTTCACCTTTCATTTTATCAGTCCAGGTGCTAGTCTCGGTCCGGCGCGTGTATACCCGCGTATTGATATGTCCCTGCCCGGTCGCAAACCAGGACCACCCATGCTGGTCATTGTGTGATCACAGCTCGTAGTGATGCAGACCGAGTGTCCGCTCAACCACCTGTTGACTGCGAGCAATTCGGTTGACGCTATCCGTCAACTGCTCCAATAGCGAAGCGACACGTTGCACTTCGCGCATGGTCTGCAATGGAATGGAAGAGAAAATTAATTTGGAAATGATTTGGAAGAGAAAATTTCGTACACTGGCATAGTGTGCAATAATTAATTTGCCTCCATGAACACCAACACCAGTGCGCCTGGACTACACGGAATAAGCACGCACGTTTTTTGCTCGGTGATTTTATCAAGTTTCTTTTCACTACGATGGGGAGAGGCACCCCAATATCGTTTTCTGTTGTATACACATTCCCCAACTGCGACTTGATCCCCCGAATAACGGCATGTTTTAGAATCATGGGCGTGTCCATCCCAAACCAGACAAGGGACAGCGATCACCGCCGTATACTTCTGTCTGTCTGACATCAAAATTGCTATGTACAATATATGATTCTCGTCTGGTCAAAACGCTTTGGAATGTTGTTCTTGCCATCTTGAATTGGAATAAATTGAATTTGGGTATGTATATATAACTCCAAAAGATGTGCAAAAATTTCATATGATCAAGCGTTCTGTGTAGGCATATTGCAACATGATATCCGTTAGTTTTCCGGCATTTACTTACAAATACTACATTTTGCATACGTTTAGATTTTCCGGGTCGTTGTGCCAATTTTTCGAAATATCGTCACAAATATTTATATTCTGCACACTTGGAGTGTATGGTCACTTTACACACCGATCTCGATATCTTACGTCGCATTACAGTGTGGTTACGGTGGATATACGATGGGGTTTTGTGGTTTTATGATTATCATCATCATATCAGCTCGTGCGTGTTACACTAAAGTGACAGGATAAATGAGCGTGGATTCCAATTTACGTCATTTGTGCGGGTTACTGTAGTCTGGTCCATTCAAAATTGGTCATCTGATCTGATAGACTTTCAGCATGCCGTATTTTTGCACTGATGAAGACCTGGGGCACCGCTAGTTTACGAAATCAGGACCATAGCCGTGGGTGCAAACGCAATGCCACGTGAAACGCATATCATTTTGTCATGTCACTGAACCACACAAGCCAAAAAGACACATCCAAAATGAAACATCATCACTCACCGTTCTGTAGAACAAGCAGTTCGCTTTATGTTCATCCTCGCCGTGTGCACAATCGCTTCGTCCGTCGCAAAGTTGATGCAGCGAAATGCACGTGATGAAACGACCACGTTCCCGTGTCGGACACTCGAAACGATGCTGGCCACAGGCTGCAAATTGGAGCGTACAATCAACAGCACGGCTGAAGAGACAAGCTCACACACGTTTTTTGATGGTGCTTTCGCGCACTGACGATAACCTGGGGCACCGATCCTCTCTGTGTAAACATGTATAGGTAGAAACGATAGCATTGTGGAACTTATTCGATTGCACCCATGTTTCAATCTGAGCCTCTTATTCGTTTGTTTGCTCCCGTCCCCCATACCATGCCCATGCTGCATTGGGCGAAACTTAGGTCCGGGGACGTGCTGTGGGTGTTTGATTATTCAAGTTGGCTATATGATCATGGATAACAACCGCATGTGAGCAAGGGGCATGATAACAAGAATATGGCAAGGGACTCCCAGTGTGTTCAATCTCAGAGTATGTCGTTCGGAGCTGTGCTCTGGATGCATTGATGCTGTGATACTTTTAGTGTTTTGGGTCTTCAATGCGCGAGTGGGCGACTTCGAGCAGGACTCGAACCTCCGACCTCCCAGCCACCAGGCCTGGACAGCCAAGTTGCTCTACCAACTGAGCTACGGGAACGCGGTCTGGCTGCGGCTCAAAGTTGCACTTATACCCATGCAACGCTATACACACGCACTGCACGTTGCGCAAACCAGCAGATTTCCAGTCTACCAGCTGGAGTATCCTCATTTTCATAAATTGCTCTGTTGTTCCAAGATTACCGTAATGGGCATGATAACAAATGTGACGTCACGTCAATTAATCAGCAAAGCGAAGGTGTCCCAGATCCAAACTTTCACCACATCCAACAGCGCACCGCGGCAAACGCGCTACCGTAACATG
Organism: Rhynchonema sp. JSB1_4; assembly: GCA_030248065.1. NCBI lineage: Eukaryota > Metazoa > Nematoda > Chromadorea > Monhysterida > Xyalidae > Rhynchonema > Rhynchonema sp. JSB1_4. The sequence continues at coordinate 27,683 of JASAMV010003545.1, forward strand.
TTTTTGCGTGTCTTGCCCCTATAACTGCATGCTGCGCTTTATGTCATTATTATGCACCGCCTGCAGTGCAGAGAGCGTCATTTTTGTCTCTGTCTGCTTTCGAAAATCACCGATACGTCATTTTATTGCTTTGTGTATGGCGTGGCGTGTCAATGTGTTTTGCGCTGCACGCATAACACGCTGTTCTGGGGTGGATGTCTTGATTAGGCCGCATCCTTATGCTTTTGTGACCTGCGAAACAAAAACTTGAACTTGACTGTAGCCTGATTTTTCAAGAGAAATGCAGAACTTGTGTCAGAAGGCAGATGACTATATATAAAAGTTTGTCACTATATTTTCCCCGGCCTGGCACGGTCAGACGTGACTTTCTCGTCGTAATTTTAGGGAGAATTTATGATCATTTTTATTGCTCTATCGCTTGACACTGTGCCGTGTCACTCCAGCGCATGTTGCCGCTTTACACGTTGTTGGGCACAAGCAACATTACCCCATTTAATATTTGAAACATACTACGTCGTCCCCTTGAAAATCCAGAATTTTTATTTGCGACAGCAAGCGATTTTGCCAGTATTAACTACTGGTTTGGAAATCAAATCTGTTATTTGTGACGTAGAAAATAAACGACAGACATCTAGCGCATAGCATGAGATTCGCTTCGCGTTACGCGCTTCAATGCACAATTTTGATAAATTTTTTTGAAATTCACACAATTTACATTACTGTATATACGTCAACATTTTGCAACACCCATGCGGTTTCAGTTGGGGCTTTTTGACGCATATTGAGCCCCGTGAAACATTGCACTCAAGGCAAGGCTGTTTCCTTTTGCTAACGTGTGGAAGAATTTAGTCAAAATCAATTACGCAGTTGATTAGAAAATTGCATAAAAATAATCATTCATTGTAAGCACGCATGAGAGTAAATTATGAAATTGAGAACGCCTTTACATTGATTTGGACGGAACGTATGTAACAGGTATAATTAAATTCTGAATGGTGCTCGTTTTCGGCGGTTATGTGTCACACAATACAGGAACCAATTCTGTCCATTTATCTGAAAGCAGCCTGACTTGCAAAAAAACGCAAAAAATATGCAAATTCAAAATACCGAAAACTGTTGACCTTGTCGCTGATAAGAAAACAGTTCGATTCTGGCTGTGTTCAAAAATTCACCCATTTAGACAGACTGACTCTCTTTGGCAAAAACAGCAAAATGGACAAAAGTGAGAAAATTCCCCAAAACGCTCTGTTTATGCTTTGGAACAAAAAAAATAGAAAATCAAGATACTGTATGTGCCCAACCACCCACTCACCCGAGGAATGTGTGTGGTGCGTGACATGACCAGACAGAGAGTCGTGTCGGTTGGGTGATGTTTCAAATATCGAACCATGATGTTCGTTCCAAAATGCAGGTCTGCGCAGGGTTGCCGGCTGCGGTGGTGTGGTTGGCTGTAGCTGCTGACTAGACGACCGCCTTTGAGCATCAGGGTAAATAGTGCCGCGCTGTTGCTGCACGCGTACGGTGAGCCTGCAAAGTGTGTGCTGACTGATGTTTCAATTGGTTGAACACGCTGTCCGTCACGCTTGTTATCACGCCCATCAGGTGCAGATGTTGTCATGCTTAGCGTGTTGTCATGCCACATAAGTTCAAAATATAAAAAACCACAATCAAGTGATGTGAAAGCCGTGATCCGTTTGTTATCATGCCCATCGGTGAATCGATAGAACAATGAAATCACACACGACAGCCCCGACCTCAAATCATAAACAATATAAAAGAACGACCGAGAATAAAGCACCACACAAGCAACGGGCTTAGTAATGTCGTCAAATCTTGTCGTCACATTCTGTCGTCAAATCACATGCACTATTTTCGCGCTCATTTGGGGCTCACGTATTATTGCCAGTTCGACGACGTTATTCGACGACATGATTTGATGACAAACCTATTAGCCAAACAACCCACCAGTCGTCGCGATCACTGGTGCTGGCCAGTGATTTCGCAGTTTGGTTTTCATCATGCCGTCTTTTCCAAGTGTCCTTGCCCCGTCTGTGATGATGGTGTCTGATCCTATGCCCGGTCACCGGATTGCGTCTGATGTGATGTTCGGAATCCGATAAATGATTGTCAATAGTTAGACCCTGATCCTCAAGGCCAAAGTTGGTTTTGTATGTCGATATTGTCGGTTCCTGTCTCGGTCTGGTTATGGAATATTCGATGTTTTGCGTTTCAGACGGTGAAGTGTCTGTTTCGTCCGAGTTTGTCAAAACTGCGGTGCCCAATTCGTCTTCGAGGTCATGAATGTGTTCCTGTAGTGCAGCCAATTGACTCAGATCCACCGTTGCCTGATCGTCAAGTTGACTGCGCGTATCCCGTCGCAGACCGGAACTGTGATCCGCAGGTTTGTGTTCAGATTCAAAATCTATCCTCGACTGTGTCCATTGGTCAGTGGTCGGAGCGGCCAAAACACAATCGAGTAATAGAATCAGTGTGAGAATTGCGGCTCTGAGTGATTGTAGTTGTTGTTGCCTGAATCTCCAAGGCGGGGTTCTGGTCTGAGTCCGCGTTTGAGCCGTGCTGATGATTCTGTTGGCGTTACGGTCGCAGACAATGAGCACTGCGCCGTGATAATATTGTTGTTGTTTGTGGAACTCCATTTTGTATAATAATAATAATGTCGATAATAAAATGTCACATCTTGTTGATTGCGAATAATATGTTTGTTTCTGAAATAAAAAACATAAACAGGTGGGAGAATGGTGTGATTTTTCCTAATTTCAAGACTGATTTGATTTTCAAATCGATTTTGAAAATGTTCATGGAACACACACAGACACACACAGCAGACGGTTTGTGATGACTTCATGTTTGCTCCTACGTCACAATTAGTTATCAAGCTGTGGCATGTTGTGACAGAATTTTTGGCAGTTACAGTGACAATTATTTGTAACGTGTCTAAATTCTGGAAGGGTACGACCGCGTGTAAAAACATTTGTTGCGTTGTGTCAAGTAGAACTGGCATAATGTACATACTCAATTGCTCACGCGCAAGCTACTGGTTCAAGACCTAATAACTGCAAGGCCAGGCAACCGCACATGGGGGGTTTACGAGCGATGAAAAAGTTGACGTATAGATTGTTTTTTTCACGCAACAAGTGTGCCCATACTCGTTTGTAGTTGAGCCGACAAATATACATATATACAAGGTATACGTCACTTCCCTGTTGTGACGCCCGGGTTTGCAAATCGGGGTTGGGTGGCCGAGATTAGCGACGTAAACAGGTGCAAAAGTGAGATTCGATAACAAGAGCTCAGTTGAGCAGCATGGCAACCATTTAGATGACTCATACCTGGAATGGGAACAACTGGAAAGAGAAAATTGGTTTGGCCCTGCGGTGACCAAAAAAGCAAGGAAACTTTCCGTTCGATCTTAACCAAACGAAAGAGAGCAGAAAACAGCCTTCGGCTGTTCTGCTGAATAAGCGGCGGGCCGCAACGCACAAGAGGTGGCGGGTAAAACAGATTCACAAGAGAGATTTCAAGCTTCTTTTATAAATCCGGAGGCAGCGACTGTTCTGGTATACCGCTGGCCACATGCAGCTTACGTGCGTGCGTGTGACTGTTGTGAAGTATAGTTCAGCCACGAACTCATGAGACGACTTTTTTTGAAAATGGCTTGTGCGGATCCAACAATGTTCCGGTTCCACGTATTTCGGAAATGAAAGAAAGAGAAACGCACGTATTTTTTAAAAACACGCTCTCCACTCGGTGCGTAAATTCCCTTTTGACCCCCAAAACATTTGTGTGCTGAACAACGCTGCTGTTCGCGTAAGCACGCAACAAATTGAGGTCAGCCAGCTGGAACTTGTCATCATCTCCCTCAGCCAATCTCTTTCTTTTGTTTGCGAAAACACGTGTATCTGGAGCATTTTTGAATGCGGTCAAGCAAGCTTTAAAAAAGTCGTCTCATGAGCTGGTGGCTGGACTATACTACAGGAGGCTAAACCACGGGACGTTAGTGTGTAGAGTCAAGACGAATTAAAATTTGACGTGATCAGTAGTTACAACGTGTGCATGCATGCACAAACACGCTCCGCCTATAAACATTTGATTAAGTGACGTATGTAGCTGTCCGTGATGATCATCAAAATTTGCACATGCACACATACAACTGTGGAATGTGCAGCAGCTGCAACATATACATATTGTAATATTCCAGGGCCGTATTTGCCAAACTGTTGTTGATATATGGCAAAGTTATGCAATGGTCTTTTAAAATGACTTCTGGTCCACAGAATCCCCTACGGCGTGGTGTCTACGTGTAATCGTCTGGGAGTGGCGAGTGCACAAGAATTTAGAAAATACAGCCTGGCAATCGTCCGCATAGCTTACAACGGCGCTCATTTGTGATACATGGTTGTAAACTGAACCGACTGCGGAAAAGGGTCAAAAACTTTCAAAAATTGCAAGAAGCTAAAATCTAAAGATAGACAGGCAGGAAACTTTTTCGCGACCCAAAGCGGGGGGCCAGCGTGACTGACCACTTGAAAGAAACAATGGCACACCAAATGAGAGAGGAGCTAAACAGAGAGATACATACTTGTGGACGTTTGTGCGTCTCATGCGGGTCACAAGTGGTTTTGTCGACGCTCTTCAGGCTTTTTGGGCCCGGAAAAACAACAAAATGACCAAAATGAACACCGCTTACGTCATCAGACAGTCTATGGATTTTTTTCATGTCAACAACTTGGTGTCTCTAAAGACATAAATCTGTGAGTTGGACCACCCGAGAATATTCAATTGCGCCCGAAATAGAATATAAACGAAAGAATTGAAATCTGCCAATGAGCCTACTGGTACAGACATCAGGAAAGGCCGAAATTTTCGGTGAGGGACCCAAAATGTTATCCATGATATAAAATGTATGTAGTTGCGAGGGTGGCGTGACGCAAGTCCTACAGTACAAGCGGTTTATGCCCGAAAATGACCATAACCTAATGATAGTCTCTATCTTGTTGAACCCGAAAATGTGCGTGCGATGACGTCTTTTGAAGCCGAACTGAATAAAATGTATGACTGAATGAGACTTTCTTTGTTGCGTTATTGTTATCATTGAACGTTGGTGAAATTTATCGGGTCCCGAACGAAGTTCAAGTTAGGTGGCGTGTGGCATCACCACAAATGCAGATACGGTCACAAAATATGTAGCTCCTGCCAACATCCAAAACTATACTGATTGATTGAAAGTGGATTCACAAAAATGGGTCTTAACAGAAGCTGGTATGGTCAATCGAAGTTCACGTCTACAAAACTGCCGCTTGGATACTGTACAAAACAATGACATGTGATTCTGAGAAACCGGTTCTTAGTCTGATCGGCGTGGTAAATAATAAAAAATTGACAATTTTTGTAAATTTGCTGCGGGTGGGCGTTTGCATGACGTCAGCGATGCGTCCCAAAATGTTCGTTTTCAATTTTTACCATAAAATCGTTTGTTGGGAGAGCTAAATGGATTTCAGTTTTTTGCTGTGAAGGGCTGGAGCGCATTTAAAACAGCGCGCCAACACCATATTGTGTAACCACAAAATTTACACAGCAACAAAAACACGCAGGCACCGTTTGGGATAAGGAGGATCTCTGTCATCATTATTGAAGAACCACAACAACACAAGTGTGTATGCAGATAAACGCAGACTTATCGTGGGAGAAGGATGACGATGAGGGGCCTAATCCACAAGCACAAAGTTCCCTTGATGAAACAGGCGAGGAGCACATCCTATAACAACAAGCATAAGCCCTGTTTAGGCAACAAGTGGACACGAGCAGGTGTTGTTTTGTGTAAAAAAATAATTTTTCACGCCCCAGACTGCCGCAGTGAGATAGACCACAATGTAGTGATCAATGGCAACAAAAGAGACGCCACAATGACTCAAAAATAAGGTGAACAAAACGCTGTGAACTATGACGTGAAATGAACCGTCAATTATGTAGCGCTGTTCAAACTGCAATGCGGTTTTTTGTTGGCAGAAGCGCTTCACTGCGAACTTTATTGCGATGGTTTCACAGCTTTTTGTTCGCACCCATCAGTCACAGCACCAAACAACTGTTCGTAGGCGGATAGGATACTATTGAGGTGTTGCATTCAAGTGAAAATCCTGCGTGCACAAAATGGCCATTTTGAGGTTTAAAGTGCCTGAAGTTGCAAGTAGCTCATGCGAATTGAACGAAAATGCAGAATTATTTTCCGAATTAGTGTTTCTCATCGCGGAATTGAATGAAACAAAAACATACGAGCGATTTTATTGCGGCACAAAAGACCACCGCACGTAAATCGGCGTGTTTTTCGGCTCTAACGCAACCGCGAAAGTGGAGAACAAAATGGTTGAAATATGGAGGGAGCAAAGTGTGAAGAATTATGGGCAATTCTCAATCGCGTCTGTTTTCACACACTTCACTTGTAATTCTGTTCATCCTTTAAACACAGTGCTGGACACTCACAGACCGAACCTAATGTGCTTCAATTCGATTGCGAGCGCGTGTGGTGTGGTGCCACAAACAAAAAACACGAAGTAAACCACATAAAGTTGTCAGGCTAAATATGGCATCAGCTGCCAAACAAATAGAGCACGTTATAACGGAATAGAGTGACACATCGTTCCAGTGTACAAATAAGCAAGCTCAGGTTGGGAACCACGCAACTGGCTCACAATCCGAAGCTCTTTGAAACTGGAACTGGAACTAATGGAACCCATGAGGTCACCTAAACGGTTGTTTGACACACCTATGATTGTTGAGTGTAAAATTGATGATTAACAGAGAGAACTGCGACACAAAAGAATGAATAGTGAGGGAAGGGTGATTCAGCTGGCGGCTTTTTTGTTTTTGAACTGTTATCGGTTTTGAAATGTTGCACCACAATAAATATAAGCGCAGATAGTGGTAATCAGTGCGGCTGAAAGTCCATAAAAATATGAAAAGTCGAAAAACATATGCACATAATTCAAAAACCCAGAAAAACTGGCGCAGGAATGGAAAAAAATGGACTATCATGGCCAGTGAAAAAACGTGGAACATTATTCCGCAACTGCGTAACGTTCGTCGAATAATGCGTGAACGTGGATCAAAATAAAATAAACGGTAATCTACTCACTATATAACCGGGGTTTGGTTGTGTCTGCTGGGGCCCGATATTTCAGCCGGGCTGTTTCTGGGGTAGAATTTATTGAAAAACATAAATTATGCCAGCGATACTGCAGGATACTAGGAGTCTGGGGTGTTCATCATCATATGCTTGGTATTCTGCGAACACTTGAGCCGATGTGGGAATAAAAATACTTTGATACTCTTCTTCAATATCCAAAAACTGCAAAGTCGGCGGAAACATTGCGAAGAAGACATATTGTTTTGGCTGCAAAGTCTCATGTTTACAAAAGTGTTGACGATTATGCTGTTGTTGTGCGCTAGGCACTGAACATTATTTGCAGGCAGGGTTGGGCAAAAAAAAACGACGGCGTTTTTTCTTAAAAAACGACGTTTTTTAAAAAAATCGCCTGGGTCGTTTTTCGTTTTTTTAATCCTGAATTTCCTTGATTTTCCCTGATTTTTCAGGGAAAGAACCCTGATTATCAAGGAAAATCAATTTTTTTGAAAAATTTTCAAAAAATTTTCGACCAATTTTTACTTTGTCGAGATACGTCGATATACGAAGTTTGACTTTCAGTGATGACGCCGGCCAGAGTTGGCCCCATGATGCGGGTCTGATATGGGATCTCAACAACTCGCTAGAAAAGGGTTGAAACCCGTTTATTTTGCCTCAGAACACATAGAATTACTTCATTTAACCACGTTTTCTTCGCAACATGAGCGTTTTCCAATTTTTTTTTGGGGGGGGGGCATATTTTGGTCATCTGGGCGTTTTAAAAAAAACGTTTTTAAACGATTTTTTGGAAAAAAAACGTTTTTTGCCCAACCCTGTTTGCAGGAACATGACAACAAAGATAATCACGTTGAAGTAAATCTCACGTTTGCAATATGGCAGTGAAAATATCCATAAGGAGCAGCGTCTTTTCACGTACGACTATACAGTACAGGAACAGTCGGGTAGGCATAACCGTAAACACGCAACTGGGAGAATTCTGAACCGTTGGCCTGCCCAGTCAGGGTGACCTTGTGAAATCAGGGTGCAAACTGGTCGCGACAATCTGACGATGTCTCTCGGCCGTTCGTTTGATCGATATATGTTTATCATCATGAGCGATATACCTATGTATGTACATAGGTAAGTGCACATTACAGACATCTGAATTGTCGACGGTGAAAGATACTACATGAAACAAAATAGATGCGTGCGTGGAATAAAGTTGACGGTTTTCGATACCGTGTTCCTTTAACTGGTGAAATGTGTACGTCTTGTAGGCTATTGGGTACCCGTTACGTGGGTAGTGAACTTTTGCGAACTGAAACCACTCTTTGTGCCCAGGTGCTTTCTGCAGTTTGCATGCAGCGACTGTTGGTGATTATCTGTTTGCAAACGGGGAAAACAGCAAAATTTGTGTGGTGAAAGTAGTTCGTATCTGGGCGATTATCCTTAATTCACAGGTATGTTACACGCCCAGATTAAGATTAAACGGTCGCGGTATAAAACAGTATGAAAGGCAAACATCTATATTTCCCGTAGCGCTTGATGATTTACAACAAGCAACAACGGAACAGAAAATAAGCGGTTGTCGGTTTGACTTTTGCGCCTGTTGATCCATAACCTGATATTGTTACAACTTTTGACCTATAAAACATGGAAATATACAAAAATTATTAATATTTATAGAATTTCAGGAATTTGTGAATTTTGATTTTATAATAGTGCAATAATATCGGTTTTCACACCTTTGACACATGAGACCACCTGCGGTGTATACGCATCATTGACCTACAGAAAAGTATGCGGACAAACATTATGAACGGACTCGCGTCTTTCTTGACTTCGGGCCAAAATGGATGGATAATAAAAACAGGTGTCTCAAAGATCGTATTCTCAAAACAATTGTGAATGATAAAAATGAGTTGTGACGAGCAAAACGACGCGAAACATCGGCTGTGTATATATCTTGGTGCATTTAGCAAACTCTGATCAACACAAAAAGTCATAAAGATGCTAAAAAGTTGACGAATAATGACAAAATTTTGCTCAAAAGACGGCAATCGGCTAAATTCAACCAATGCTGATTCAGTGCAGCATATATTCAAAAACTTTGAACATCAAGATCACCAAACGTGAATTTACTTCATGTAATGTGTCATTACTTGGAAAGTAAGAAGAACAGAATTATGAGAAATCAGCAAAAATCTGAAAGACAGTGGTAAATTTTGTGCAAACATTTTCGTTTCACACATCCATAATTAGACATAACGGCAGATGTTGTTAGGTCGAATTGGGTCTATTAAAGGGTGGTCACTTTCGATTAAAAGTGCATAAAAAGTGACCACAAAAATCCATTAAAATTCCAATGGAATGCAGAAAATCGGGACGCATTTCAGAAGTGACAAAACCGCAAAAAGCATTCAATTTCCAGTTTTCTGTATATGCCTATATCTTTTTTCGTTAGTACAAGTATAGTTTTCTGGTTTTAGTACTATACTGAGCCCTCTGACAGGCAATCATTCGATTTTATATCCATGACAGGGTATAAACATGCTGCCAGAAATTGGTGAAAACATCGGGTACCGGACTTCTTAAAACTGCATCGAAACGGGATGACTGAAAGTCGAACCACATATAAAATTATTTTGTATTTCACCGTAATTTTAAAATTACGGTACAAACACCACTATTGTGCACTGAAGTCGTTGCCCCATAAAAATCAGAGTGCTGGAAATTTTTGCTGGGGCGTTGTACAAAAAGAAACAATAACAAAACATTAATGACATAGGCAGGCACGTTAAACCGAGGGTGCACAAGGCCACTTGTTGCAAAAACTAAAGTCAATTTGTTGAACATAAACAATTATCAAACCTTTACTTAACACCAAATCGGATTTGGCCTTTGATCTATTCCGAAAATAAATTTAACACCTCTAATAAAAAAATTTTTAAGGGGTTCTAGTGTTCCGGATTTAATTTATGCAGTATCTAATTAGAGCATCTCTTGTGTGTTAAAAAAACCAACAGCGGTGAAGAAGAATTGTTTTGGTCAATAAATCTGCTGATTTTGGCAATTTTATTTGAAAATAAAAATTGAGACATGTTTACATTTTCTTCCAATAAATACAGTACGCACATACGTCAAAATGCAGAAGCACCAGATTATGCATGCACAACAGAAAAACCGGGAAGTCAAAAGCATGCAGTATTGCATTACAGTATCAGTTGCGCAAAGCACTTTTGTGACGCATGTTATTTATGGCTGTAATTGATCGCAAATTCCAATCAACGCCAAGAAGTTCTGGTTCCAATATGAGTGAAGAATTAACAGTTCCTACGTACTTAGGACTTGCAAAATAACGAAAACTTACGTGTAAGTTAGATTTTTTGACAATTTTGCACAAGAAAGTTTATTTGTGATGGCTGTGTATGTTTGGGACGAGCTTGGCTGGTTCAAGCGTTTATAATTCCATAATGACACAAGCCAATTTCATATGATAATTATGAAACTGGCCAAATTAAGTTACTCCAATAAAAATAACGAATAACATTCATACATACAGTACCCATGCATTTCTGCATTCCTTGAACTTGGATGAAAACATTCAAATATTTCCATTTTCGAACTTTTCAGTTTGTGTACTGTAATAACGAGAGGCAAGGTCTTTGAAACATTAACACCTGAAACCCGGAACCTTCACCCTGAGACATAAAGGTGGAGTAAGCACAGGCATTACGGTGCATCCAGGGGCGCACTTGTTTGTCAGTGCGAATTAGCGTAAAGCAAATTTGATGGTTCATTTTAGACAAGTTTAATGGTTCAATGTTGTTTGCTCACGAAAACCGACCGTTATGCAAGTTATTACCCACAGTAGATCATGGGGGAATCAAGGAAGATGCTTTGTGGGTGCAGTTTAGAGTCGTTTTTATGATTGTTTCTATTTTCATCGGTAATGGTACCCGGAAACGCGACGGCCAGCCTCGGAACTTTTTGTCATGAAAGCTACAGGTGCACTTAAGTACGCAAATGTACAAGCACTAAAGTTTTTAAGAGCAGGTTTTCATGTAAATTCACCGTCTGGCAGAATCAACACAATCAAATATGGGACAGAAAACCTGCTGAGCCTCAGGTCGCTGTTTTTTTTCCTTAATTTTCATCACAAAAGCAAGTAGACAACACTGTAAATTGAATGCATCAAATTGTGTCTCATGTTACAAAGAAGCTAACCATGCAGCCTAATCTAACTGTAACTTTAATGGCCACGGAATGCGCATGGGGATGGCGTGCGTAAAAGTGTAAAAACATCTCAATAATAAAATAAAACAACATGTTAGTTGGTGGAATGTGGCCATTTATGGCTGTGTTTGTGTTGGGAAGTCAGAAAGTTTCAACAACACTTTTTGGCACTCCAAATGCACTGCACACCACTGACTATGTTGCTGCCACGACCACTGGCGCTGGCGTGTTTGGGGTCAGCCAAACCCGTTAGTTTTTTCAGGTGGCTTTTTCGCGTTCAATCAAAAAACCTGACCCGGACGAAAGTCATAAAACAACAAAGAAACAACGATTTTAGGATTACATAATAATTATGTGTGTCATATTCCACGGTAAAGTCTTGAGAAAATGATGCAAACACCGGCCACCAGAGCCCTAACAGGGTATGCAAAAACTCGTACCCAAATTATGAAAATGACATCTTAAACATCAGATGGAAAAAGTTTGAGCTTGATCGATTACTTGTTTACTGCGCACCCGGGCTGACGTTGATGGCAAAAAAAACGACGGAAAATAAAAGTGCAATAATAAAGTTGCATTGACACGATCTGTGTACCGACGGTCTGATAATTTTTTCTTTTAATTTTGAAATGCAAAGTCGAAACGGAGACTTTTTCGTCCAAAACTAATTAATGACGTCCGAAAGTGAAAGCCGATCGAGTCAAAATAAAAATGTGCTTGAGATGGAATGCAAACATGTATGTTGAAAACGATATTGTCATTGAAACACACTGGCCTGGGTTGGACGGAGACGGTATTTCCGTCATGATCGATCGACAACAAAATTGTGCAATAACTGTAAATCAAATTTATATATTTCGAAACCCGCTAGTGTTCGGCTTGTAAAATGGGTGACCCGTGATGTCAGTCTAGTGAAACAGCAAACATTCAAGTCCGAATTGAAATTCATTTCGCCAGCATTCGAGTCGCCATTTTTTTGCGAAAAATCTCGATCGTAATTTTTGTTCCAAATGAATTAGTTACAAAGGAAGCGACGTAATCGATAAAAATAATGGTCTTGAAAGTTCAGGTGAAATCGTGCCAATATTATCCATCAATCAGAACAGCTTGAAAACATGCGTGCCACGCTGAATGCACCAGGATTTACAGTTATGCAACTGCACGTGAACTAAAGTCATTTTCTCGGGTGCAATCATCATACAATCTCATTCAATCCATTCTTGGTCGCAAAGTCAAACTGATATTTTGTACCGAACTTTCTCGTGCGTGGCTGCCATGTTCAACACGCAGCGCATAAAATGACCAGTAAATCGTGCGCTATGTGCGGAATTTGGAATTTCTGCACATCTGGGAAGTCTTGATGTTGGAAGATCTAAAACTGCCAGCATGCCATAAAATCCAAATTGTGCCCATACATGGTAAGGTACATATCTGTTGCAAAAATGCTGTTATTCCTGACAGTTTTATTTTTCCGGTCACTCTTTTTTTCGGGCGAAACACATTTTTTGACAGAAATTGATTGGAACTCACGTACATGCAAACAAAAATTTGCTTTAGCCATCAGTATTGTTTCAATTCGTCATCCCATAAGGGGCATCACTACAGTACGCTGAGCTGGTATGTATGTCCACTCGGGGTCTGACCAAACTGTTGACCACTGTATCATTACGCAGTGAAATGTGTGAATAAAAGCGTTACACGCGCAATATTTTGAAGATCACGGAAACTTTAATGTTGGTTGGACAGCCATGAAAACTCTCTACACATTCTCTCATATCCAGAGTTGTTGCGTAAAGTGTCCAACTTCAAATTTCACATCGGAACGGTTTTACACAAATCGTATCACACACTTGATCCCGTGGTGTTTGTTATGCTACATTTGAAGGGAATTTACTGAATTTTTTGGGTACCAAATCTTTCCTCCAAACTGTTCGTCATTCAACCATACCGCTCCCAAGAATCTGCTTTCTTTCGCTCAAGTCAGTGGTGTTTGTGGATTTTAGTCGGTAGATGCCTTGCATTCCAAACTTGGACGCACGCGCAGGGTATGCGCATTGCAACAGTTATATTTATGTACTTTTTGGTGCGATAAGTTTGCCTGAGTTTACAAGCGAGGTATGGAGAACCGTCATAAAATTACAACAGTGCAAATAAACTTTCCCTGATCCCGCCTCTAATCCAGAAACAATTATTGGATTGGACTAATCCGAACAAATAACGGGTTTATGTGAGCACAACCACAACCACTGTCTGCTGAAAAACATAACGATCAAACCGCAATTTTTGAAAGTAGTGTGAATTTGACATGCTCAGGATTCCCCGAACGAATTTACTTCTTGCAGCAATTAAATACCAATATCAACTTTCACTTTGAAACGGTATCCGGGGCGATTGCATATCAACGCACCTTTTTGGGCGCAATCAGAATCGAACAGCCGTCACAACCACAAGCTTTGAAAACATTTCTTTCATTGACTCAGTTATTTAACATCTCTGTGTAAACCCTCAAATATGACGTGTTGCGGCAGCGAAACTGATCATTTCGAAACAGATCAATTGATCACCGCCATCACGGCCTATATTTGACCGAGATCTTTGTAGTGTGTCGGGACGGCACATTCTGTCCACTGTTTAGGGTAGGGTTGGAAAAAAATTTTTAAACAAGTTTTTTAAAAAAAATTAAAATTTTTTTTAAAAGGTCTGAGATTTGGGGAAATTCTACCAAATTTGCCTAAAAAAACGCGCAAAAACGCGAAAAAAATGCAAATTTAATTGACAAGTCACTTTTGTGACTTGGTTTGCATCACTTACGTATGAAGGGTATTTACGTCATTTCGGTGCGATCCAACAGTCTGTGCTTGATATGGACCGATGATTGCTGCTCTATGGTATCGGACACAACAGTTTGTGGCCGAATAAGCAAGATTCACTCATAAACCATACAGAATTGAGAATATAAGCTACAGAAATACTTGTCGGGTAGCTAAATCAGTCGTATATGACCGACCTGATGGGGTATGACATCGAAGTACCATTTAGGTACATGCATACTGTGTACCATGTATCACGGGAAGGTATAATAACATCATTTGGGTTATCTTAGGGCGGAGTTAGGTTGAACACGGAACACGGAACACGGAAATAATTTACATACAAACCAGTTTCATGGATTTCCGTGTCACGGAAATATTTCCGTGCACGGAAATATTTCCGTGTTCCGTGATTTTCAAAATTATCACGGAACACGGAACACAGAAATATTTCCGTGCACGGAAATATTTCCGTGTTCCGTGATTTTCAAAATTATCACGGAACACGGAACACGGAAATATTTCCGTGTTCCGTGTTCCGTGTTCAACCTAAGTCCGCCCTTAGGTATTGGTCACACAATGACTTTATAAGAATTGGTCAAATTTTTTTCCTGAATCGTAAAAAGGGAAAATGACGTTGCGTTGCGTGATCGCACACAAAGCATGTATTGGTCGCACAATGACCATATAAGAATTCATCAAAATCAATCCTGATTTTCACGTTCAGTCACTCTTAACTACTGCGCTATTCGTGATTCTCACAAAACATTTTCAGCTGAAAATAATCTAACAGATCAACCACGTTGCCGCAGGTCTGAAACATTCTCTTTACTACGTGTTTTGTGTGTGATCGCGCAACGCAACGTCATTGCCCCGTCACTAGCCTGCTTTGCGATTCAGGAAAAAAGTTTGACCAATTCTTATAAAGTCATTGTGCGACCAATAGTAAAGAGAATGTTTCAGACCTGCGGCAACGTGGTTGATCGGCTGGATACTTTCTGGTGAAAATGTTTTGTGAGAATCACAAATAGCACAGTGGTTAAGAGTGTCTGAACTTGAAAATCAGGATTGATTTGATGAATTCTTATATGGTCATTGTGCGACCAATACCAAATACATGCCCCAAAAAGGTGATTTTGTGAAGAAAATTTTTCGACCCTTGAGAAAAAATGACAAAAAATAACCCCCAAAAAGGCCATTTTTGGACGTTTTATAGTAAATTTCTAATTTCGTTGCCTCATGCATTCTTACGGACGCAGGGAAACTCCCGTTCGAAGTCGAGGCAGGCAACATACTCAGCACACACAGACGACAAGCCACGCAGCTGGCTCGTGTGCGTTTCAAATGTTTCAGTCACACAAGCAGTGTGTGTCAGCTGCGTGGCTTGTTGACTGTGTGTTCAGCTTGTTGCCTGCTTCGACTTCGAACGGGAGTTTCCCTGCGTCTGTAAAATGCATGAGGCAACGAAATTAGAAATTTACTATAGAACATTTTGTTCCCCCGAAAAAATTAAAAATTTTTTTTTTAAATTCTTTTCAAAAACCTTTTTTTGCCCAACCCTAGTTTAGGGGGTGCCCAGGGATACGCAGCACCACTTCAGCCGTCTCAGCTCTGGATAAAAATGATTTTTGAGCCACAACACCCCATAAATTCAGACACAGATACGCCCCTGATTCTATAAATCGCATTTTATCACGTTACTGTACTAATCAGGCATGCATGACACCAAACTGACAGACAACGCATAAGACTTTGATGTCTGCCCTGTTCTGTTAGCCTTGGTGAGTGCCACCAATTTGTCACCAGGAGAGAGCGAGTCAGATGGGTGCTCGGTGCCGCCAGTGGGTGTTGGAACGGGATGCGGACAAAACATCGGGTGACAAAACAGCGGGCACTGAAGGCACCTACATACCTTGGCCATCAGGCCTAGGCTTTGGCTTGGGCGGGGAGGCTCATTAGGCTTGGGCCTACACCACCCCGAGCAAATATCTATTTACGGGGCTGCTGTCTTTCAGGTTTTGTCACCGGCTGTTTTGTCCGTGACTCATTGAAACACGTGTTGAAGTAAACTGTCTCGATGCAGTTGACATGGTATTGTCGGGTATAATCTCTGGTTCTGACATTACTCACGCTCCACGCAAAGCACGCGGAACGGACGTTACGGAAAGAAAATAATAGTGGTAGGGTAGAACGGATATGATCTTGAGGAACATTAAACCAAATGTTTCAGTTCCCTCTCCTGATACAAGAAGGTGAGGTCAGGTGCTGGCTCAAGTTCTGGATCAGACATGCGTCGCGAAAGCAATTCTTTTTATTTTTGCCATTTGCTCGCTTCGCCCTCGTTTTGTACTCGTTTTGTTTTGTTCATGTTTATTTGCATTTATTTTTGATGCTCTTGTAATGTTGGACACTGCGGAGAACAGTTTTAGCATTTGTTTCCGTTTGAGTTTGTAAAACCTGTTTAAGGATTGACCGTTCTTTCTCTCTGTCCCGCAAAGCATGAATTTCATCGGCTCGGTGTGCCTATCAGCTTGTTGCCGCTCTTTGCTCATGCTGCTGAATTAAATGCTCGCTGGAATCAACGTCATGTCATCATTCTACATAGCGTCCACGTCGAATTCTGCTGCCGGTAAATTTGATTTTGATTCGGTTTTGTTTTTCTCGAAAATTGAGCCCCCGCCCGTGCTTGCGTCTTGGTTGGTGGAGTGGAGGCAGTGGCAGGGGGCTGTATTCAGGTTTTCACGGTAGGTCAAGTTTTCTCCTCAAAAAGTGACTTTTTCCTGAATTTGGGTCTTCCCCCCCTTCCCCCTCGGGGCAATGGTGTAGCAGGGGGGTGGGGTCCAGTGTAGTTCCTGGGGGAGAGGGGGGTCCCCCCTAACCGCCGCGACCAAGGTACACTAGCAGTGCTGTGGCTACTTTTGCGGGGCGGGTAGGGTACATAGGTGGAAAAAATCGGGGCGGGTAGGGGGGTAGTGTACCTGGGATTTTGGGGGGGGGGGGAAATCCGGTTTGGGGGGGAGGGGGGAAGATTTTTCGGGGCGGGGAGGGTACAACACAAGTTTTTTCGCGTGCCTGTTTTTATGTACTAAAAAGTGCATATATCGCGCGCAGCGCGAGATTTTTTGCACTTTTTAGGGTTTTCAGTCGAAATTTGGGCATTTTTGACCGAGAAATGGGCATTTTGGGGGTAAAAATCGGGGCGGGTAGGGTACCAGGGCGGGGCGGGTAGGGGGGTAGGGTACCAGAGTGGGGCGGATTGGGGGGGGGGTAGCGTACCAGGCCGGGGCGGGTAGGGTACCATTGGGGGGGGGGGGACCCCCCCCCCCCCCCCCCCCCCCCCCCAGCCACAGCACTGTACACTAGTACACTAACCGCCGCGCCAGGTACACTAACCGCCTCAATTTTTGCCTAAAATTGGCATTTTTAGGCCTAAAATGGGCATTTTTAGGCCTAAAATGAGTGATTTTTAGGTCAATGATGTCAAAAGTCGTCAATATACCCTTTTTATGAAGAATTTTTTCCAAAAGGGGCAAAAATCGGTCAAATTTTCCGCCCCAAAAAGTGACTTTTTCCTGGATTTGGGTCTTCCCCCCCCCTTCCCCCCCGGGAGGAACACCAACCGCCGCACGGAAAAAAAGGGGTAGGTACACTAACCGCCGCGCCGGACCAGGAACTACACTGGTGGGGTCCCCCCGGGGCAGTGTAGTTCCTGGTCCGGAGGGGGAACAGGCGGTACCCCCTTTTTTCGGAGGGGGAACAGACGTACCCACCTGGAAGGGGGGGAGGGACCCGGAAGGGGGGGAGGACCCAAATTTGGAGAAAAGTCATTTTTTGAGGTCGAAAATTTGGCTCTTTTTTGCCCCTTTTAGGAAAAAATCTCAATAAAAAGGGTATTTTGGCGATTTTTGACGACATTGACCTAAAAATCACTCATTTTATGCCTAAAAATGCCTATTTTAGGCCAAAATTTACCTATTTTAGGTAAAAATTGGGGGAGAAGACGTACCCGGAGGGGGAACAGTGGGGCAGGCGCAGTGTAGTTCCTGGTCCGGCGCGGCGGTTAGTGTACCTACCGTCCTACCCCCTTTTTCCGTGCGGCGGTTAGTGCACCTCCCTGGGGGGGAAGGGGGGGAAGACCCAAATTCAGGAAAAAGTCACTTTTTGAGGTAGAACATTTGACCGATTTTTGCCCCTTTTTCGAAAAAGTTCTCAATAAAACGGGTATTTTGGCGACTTTTGACATCATTGACCTGAAAACCACCCATTTTTGGCCTAAAAATGCCCAAAATGCCCAGGGGACCCCCCTCCCCCCAGGAACTACACTGGGCAGGCGTACCATGGAGGGGGAACAGACGTACCCGAGGGGGGACCCCCCAGGAACTACACTGAGGGGGACACAGGGACCATGGTCACCCCATTTGGTCTATTTGGCCCCTGAAGGAGGAGGGCACCGTTTCGGAAGCAAGTTGGAACGAGCACCCCTAAATTGCAATGTTTTCACTCTGATGATGCACTTCAAAAGTCCAAAAATTGCGCGCTTCGCGTGTCACATACACCCATTTTCAATGAAATCTGACTTTCGCGCGCGTAAAAAGTGCCAAAATTTCGCGCATTGGTACGTTTTGTGTAAAAAGTGCGCAATTCAAAACAAGCACGGGATAAAAATGACTTTTCAAAATTGGAACAAGCACCATATAAAAATGACTGTTTGAATGTGGCCCTCCCTTGGCCAAAAGCTAGATCCGCCACTGCCCTATGTATGGAAATCAGGACAACACAATTTTTCGGGGAAAACCCGTTTTTAGTATTTTCCAGTACTTAAGGTGTTCCGGTCAAAAAAAAGTGAAGTGCTGGGCACAAAATATGAGCACGCGACACAAAAGTAGGGTTTCACAGAAAATTTTGGTCCGAACATAGGACCAATCTTTGATCCGAACTAAAAAATCTCATCCCTTTTGTGGTACAATTTTTTTGGGAAAAGTAAAATAAAAAAACGATAAAAAACCACCTTGAAAAATAATTGGAAAAGTATTCGGGCTTCGAAAAAAAGACAGGTTTTTCGATTTTTTACACCATGATTAAGAGTGCGCACCCATACTTGAAATGTGTCGCTCGCCGTCAATCGGTTTTTACCCACGGGATATTAATCCTGATTTCTTAACGGGATTGAAAATCTCCGAATCGGGATTACAATTTTTGGCACGATATTACTCACATTACCGAAAATGCTTCATTTTCGTCCGGATCAAAAAGTTAACCCTTATTTAAATTCCTATTGTCCGAAAACCGTCAGTCAGTGCCAATTCGTCCCATAATCGCAGACCATTTCTAACACGTTTCATCCTTAATCTGGTGAAGCTACTTTTGGCCACCCTATACTGTGTATGGAAATCAGAACAACACAATACACTATTAGTGGCATCACTTTTTTAACATCCTTCACTTTCCTCAGTTAACCACCGAACAACTTCATACACAAGTGACCAAATTTTGTAATCAAACATAATCTGGAAGAAATTGCTTGGCTTCATTCCAGATCCCAAGATCAGCTGACAAAACTCCAAAAAATCACACCATGATCAAGACTGAGCACCCATAAGAACCCTTCGAAATCTGTCGCACGCCGTCAATCGGTTTTTACCCATGCGCCTTATATTATCATTTATGTAACATCAACCAATCTGTCATCTGCGTCTATGCTTGTGTGTTGATGGCAATCGATAAATTCACTCAATTTCTATTTCCAACAATCGGACAGTCGTTAATGTTTCAACTAGACTATAAATAGGGTCTAAAGAGTTGACAGAAATACTGTAGTGATTTCTTTCAATCTCTAAAAACGAATAAATCAACAAAAAGTTAGGCACTTTTTTCAGTCAGAGAGGCACAAAGTATAACACGCGAACAGAGCTCAAGCTTGATTGCTTACCGGGATGCATAATGTTGATCGGGATTTCTTAAAGCGGGAAACCGTATATCTCATGCTTGCTTTTTTACTACGCAGTTAGACTGTTTATGTCCAACGGTCACAAAAATAACGATCAAACGAGATAAACCACGTTAAAACTGTCAGAATTTATCTTTGAAAAGTTGCTTTCAGGATCAAACGCGAGCTTGTGCCGACTTACGCTCACCCTTTTGATCATGAAAGGCAGTGAGACTGAGACAAGAACCAGCTCGCTGACAGATGAAACCTTTGTGAAACATTTCACACGTGGCTGTTGGTTGACCAGCTGGTTGGATTCCCTACTAAATGTTCTGCCGTTGCCTGATCAAAAGGGGGAGCGTAAGTCGGCACAATCTCGAGTTTGTTCCCGAAAGCAAATTTTTAAAAATTAATTCTCAAATTTAAACGCATTTCATTTTGTTTGAACGATGTTTTCGTGATCACTCATCGTATATAGTCACATTTTATTGCGAAAGGCCGGATTCTGAGAGCATGCGATATCCGGTTGCCCGGTTTAAAGGGATTGAAATTCTCCGAATCGGGATTACAGTTTTTGGCACGATGTTACTCACATTACCGAAAATGCTTCATTTTCGTCCGGATCAAAAAGTTAACCCTTATTTAAATTCCTATTGTCCGAAAACCGTCAGTCAGTGCCAATTCGTCCCATAATCGCAGACCATTTCTAACACGTTTCATCCTTAATCTGGTGAAGCTACTTTTGGCCACCCTATACTGTGTATGGAAATCAGAACAACACAATACACTATTAGTGGCATCACTTTTTTAACATCCTTCACTTTCCTCAGTTAACCACCGAACAACTTCATACACAAGTGACCAAATTTTGTAATCAAACATAATCTGGAAGAAATTGCTTGGCTTCATTCCAGATCCCAAGATCAGCTGACAAAACTCCAAAAAATCACACCATGATCAAGACTGGGCACCCATAAGAACCCTTCGAAATCTGTCGCACGCCGTCAATCGGTTTTTACCCATGCGCCTTATATTATCATTTATGTAACATCAACCAACCTGTCATCTGCGTCTATGCTTGTGTGTTGATGGCAATCGATAAATTCACTCAATTTCTATTTCCAACAATCGGACAGTCGTTAATGTTTCAACAAGCGTACAAATAGGGTCTAAAGAGTTGACAGAAACAGTCGCACTGATCGATACTAATCTCTAAAAACGAATAAATCAACAAAAAGTTAGGCACTTTTTACAGTCAGACAGGCACAAAGTATAACACGCGAACAAATTAAATAAACCCTAAATAAAATAAATTGCCCTAAAAAATTACCGGTAATGTACTTTTCCGAAAAAATGTCCTTTTTGGTCTTAAATTTTTTTCGAGAGGGATTTTTTTCGTTTTTTTCCGGTTTTTTTTCACCACAGATGGACCCACTTATTTCGTGAAAAAAGGGGGTTTTTCCATCAGCCAGTATAGTCAATTATATTCGGCTGCCCTGGTGCGCCACGCGTCTGTGAAAACAGGTCGAAACGGACAACGAGAAACGCGCCGTCCAATTTATCCCGCGTTTATTGCGGCCGGTCTCACTCGCGTTGTTGTCTTGCAGACCGTTCACTGTCGATGGAAGACGTTGACGAAAGTCAGGAATTGAGCGAATCACTCGTTCAGCATCTGCTCAAACAGTGGGAGCCGAAATATTGCACATATCGCGATCTCAGGTTGGTTGTTTACTGTGGAGTGTGGACCAGTGTAGTTCCTGGGGGGAGGGGGGTCCCCCCTCGGGTACGCTATCTCCCCCTCAGGTAAATAGGCATTTTTAGGCCCAAAATGGGCATTTTTAGGCCTAAAATGTGTGATTTTCAGGTCA
Organism: Rhynchonema sp. JSB1_4; assembly: GCA_030248065.1. Taxonomy (NCBI): domain Eukaryota; kingdom Metazoa; phylum Nematoda; class Chromadorea; order Monhysterida; family Xyalidae; genus Rhynchonema; species Rhynchonema sp. JSB1_4. The sequence continues at coordinate 49,661 of JASAMV010003545.1, forward strand.
ATGCTCTCAAAAGTCGCCAAAATACCCTTTTTATGAAGAATTTTTTCCAAAAAGGGGTAAAAATAGGTCAAATTTTCGACCTCAAAAAGTGACTTTTTCCTGAATTTGGGTCTTCCCCCCTCCTCCCTCGGCGTACACTATCTCCCCCTCCGAAAAAACAGATTGTCCGCTATCTCCCCCTCCGGACCAGGAACTACATTGCTGTGGACTGTAGTGTGTGCGATGTTGTGCTTTTGTGTTCTTGAGCTTGTGGGTAGCAGGCCTGGCACCTCGCTCGCCTGTGAAAACAGACCGAAACGGGCAAAACTCACTGCTGCTACATTATTTGCACGTTTATTCGTGTTTGCTGGTTACTGCGGAATGCGATATATAACTGACTGTCTTCGTACTTCTGGTCACCCTTTTGGAGGTAAAAATGGTCGATTTTTAGTGTTTTGGTAAAAAATTTCATAGTCAAAAAGTCTGGGTACTGGATGCGGATACCCCTGGTTAAAAAAATGAAGTTACCAAATACTAGGGGCAGAGGGTATCCCCAGCGACACCACTGCTTCGTCGACTTCTAAAAGGAAACAAAATAAAAAAGTGGAAAAATAAAAACCGGAAAACTAAAAAAGTGGAAAAATGATTTTTTTAACGCTTATCTCAAGTTTTTCACACACGCCACTTCTGGAACACTCACCAGCCAGACTCACCGATTATAGCAAGAGCACACGGACACAATTGTGGCAATGTCATAATTTCGAAATCCACAGCCACAAGGTTCAGAAGCTGATTGCGCTGCAGCTCACCTCTCGATGTTTTAGCTGCAGTCGCAAGTACGCGAACCGTGCGAAACAAATCAATAATTCATTGGTTATGCTTTTTTTAGGATATTTGTTGGCACATTCAACGTCAATGGTAAATTACCGACGCAAACGTTGAATCCGTGGCTGACCACTGGCATTGATCAACCGCCGGATGTCTATGTCGTTGGGTTGGTTTTTGCCAACTTTTGTCACATTTGTCATTTTTTTCAGTGTACATTGTAAATACCATTGATAACACACGCTTACATTTGCGCCGTTATTCTATCGTGTCAGTGGAACATTTTCGATTTTCCTGAAAGCAATACATGCGTCGTGTAAAGATAAGCTTGTTCGTGAAACTGATCAACCTGTGATGATTTCATAACTATGTATATATCAGCAGAATCTGAAAAAAAATTTTAAAAATGTCTCCAAATTATATGATTTATTTTCAGTTTCCAAGAGCTCGATTTGGACACGCGAGGCTACATTGTTGACAACGTGAAGAAGGAGGAAGAGTGGAAACGGGCCGTATTGACCGCGTTGCCTCGTCAGCAGGAATATGTGGAGGTAGAAAATGGGATATTCTATCTTTCGCACGCTTTTTGTAGCTTGTTTCGCCGTTTTATTAAGTTTATCTTGTATCAAACTATTCCACGTTCAAGACTTGATTGAAGCCAAGGTAATCTCAAGTTCAGGAAGGAGTACACAACTGTCTTGATAAGGCAGTTAATCACTTAATTTCTGGTCAGAAAATAACGAAGAACACCATAACATGGGAGAAGTTCAATTGAACATGATTTAGAGATCTTCCAAGACGCCCACATTGTGCTGCATGGGCATGGGTAATGATTGTCGACGTTCTTTCGACGTTTTCCTTTCGACATCGGGCGACAGATCCTTGGGTTGTTGCTCTTCGGATGAGTAAATAGTTTTGTGGGTGTTCTCCTTCTCACCCGCTGGTTGTGTGCTGCCGCAATTAGCCGACACCGAAAAGACGCTGAAGTTGGTGCTTGGGCTGTTGTACCTGGAATGTTTCTGAGATGTGGTGGGTGAATGATGCTTGACTGTTTGTGAGCATTTTGAGAAAACCGATAGGCTTGCTTGTTTGTTTTCTTTGTCGGACGCAGTACCGCAGTTCAAATGGTGCTTTTTCAGATTTTTCATTGTTATTTGCGGATTATCTGTGCACCAGTTGAGCACGAACCGTCAGATAAATTGTGTCGAACAGCTGAACTGCGGTACTGCGTCCGACAAAGAAAACAAGCAAAAGTGACTGGGACCCAGGTTTTTTTTTATAAATGAGCCACTGGCTCAGTACTGGCTCATTTGGGAAAATCTACTGGCTCATTTTGAAGTCTATTGGCTCATTTTAAAATGGGGTATAATAATATGTTGTTTTATCACTGCTCTGGCGTGTTTTTGGTGCGTTTCGATGCTAAATAGTATGTTTTGGCCTAAAGATTAACACCAATCGCGCGTAGCGCGGAAACTTTTACATTTTATACCACCGATTGCTAAAAAGGTCAGTCTTTTAGTGTTTTATGCTATTTTTTATCCACTCCTCTTACCCGCTTTGACCACTTCCGCCTCGGCTAGTCCTGCGTTGGAAACTGCCCGGTCGTTCATTGCCGTGTTCAATTGAGCACCGTCTGTGAAGCAAAGAGGTCCGTCGCGGTCGGCTGGTGTCTGGTGTCTTGTCTGGTGTCTGGTGCAGATTCGGGTTGCTGCCCTGATTGGAGCGCAGATCGGACTTTGAGCCACCGCGACTGCCGCCCGGCGGTTTGGCGGACTTTTTGTCCGATGTTTTGGCACTAGCTGGTTTCTGGATGTCGATGGCGTTCTGAAAACATGACTTTAGGAGGCAAAATTGCGTGGTTTTCTTGAAATGAAAATAGTAATTTTACCATTTTGGTCAAAATCGGCGAGTGACGTGAACCGTCTGAATGGTCGTGGTGGTGGTCATGTTCAGAAGATGATGCCCCTGTACCCATACTGTACTATTTTGGCCAAGTTTTGATTAGAACTTTCGACTGATGCAAGTCGGGGAAAAGCGGTACTGTCTGCTCATTTGAGCTAGGATTCAAATTCATACATGGCGCTCATTGTGTCTACTATCCATTTGTCAACCAGCGTGCCGAACCAGTAATATACTGTAGTTGTCTTTTGGGTCATAAGCGGTAGCGAATCTCGTGCAGTTTTGTAGCCCAGTTACTGACTGCAGCAGGTGCCTGGCAATAGGAACAAACAAATTTTTGTTTTCTGATGTATGTATGAACCAACGTACGCTTATGTGACAACAAATAGTGCAGAACAAGCAAGGCAGTATTGTGTATGTATACTTTGTAAATGGGCTGAGTTTATTTAGCCAGATGGAAGTTGTGACTGCCTGTACCTGCCTGTTTCTGTGACAGCTTGCTGCTTGTTGCAGCTAATACCCTGTTTATGCTAATGACACACACACAAGTACATGTAGAGCATGTCGTCCCTTGTCAAACAAAAAGACCCAACGCACCACAAAGACCCAACGCAGTTAAGGTTGTACATTTACGGCGGAGACGACCAGACATATAATAAAAATACTGCACCCCGATACTCGGCTTATTAAAAGATTTATTGCGATTTGAAAAAAGACCCAACTCGTTGGTTCCTTTTTGTTAGGCGTGAAGCAAGCCCCAAGCAAGCGGTTGGGGAAAATGAATGCAAGAGAAAACTTAACAAGTTGTTCGTTCTCTCCAACGATTGTGTTATGTCGCGCTTTGTTTCTCCTGGGTATAACTGAATTGAATATTGAAGTCGTTTATCACTTCATTGTAGACGTTTCGCCCAAAAAAGTCAAGTGATTTTGGCGCTCTTCCAGTGTTAAAGAACATCTTGCCGAAGCACTTTCAGCATTTTTGGCTTCGTGTCGCGATATTAACCAGTGCTGTACGGCGTGCAGAAGTAAAGCTACATATCAAAGTTTCCGAAACTGCTATTTTTTGGTCGGCATATTTTCCATTTATGTGCAAATGTTTGCACCTCGTTGCGGGTTGCACCTTCCCAGTTGGCACAACCGACTGGATCTGTGATGACAACACTCAATCCTATTTCATCCCACGTGCCTTTTTTGTGCAAACGCACATGTTCAATAGTCAACCCATGCAACCAGCACACTGTCAAACAACACACCCACACACAGCGCACAAACAGAGTGACATGATGTTTTACTTCCACAACACTGCGTGGGTGTGCTGCACAACAGGCTGCCTGTGTTGGCTACAACGTGTGAAAAGGGCTAGTTCGGTTTGTTCGTGTTGTCTTTCCTTTCTTTGTGTGTGGCTGTGTTGATTGCCATGCGATGGGACTTTTTTGTCAAGCGAAAAAGGAACCAACACGCGATGGGGCTTTATTACTTTTCGCAATGGGGCTTTTTTTGACTTCATCAAAACACAAAATGTTTCATCGCGCTCACAAGAAATTACGTTTGAATATGGTTACTGTTGCAATTTGTTGGACTGGTCCCAAGCAATTTTATGTCAGAAGATCGCTCTGCCAACCGAAGTTGTCAATGTTTTATACTGCCGTCAACTTTCAATCCCACTTTTCTCGCGAAACTGCGCTGAAGCGTTGGTTCTTTTTGTTTGACAAGGGACGATGTGATGATACTTTTTTCAAGTCCATTAGGGCGACGTTACCTACATAAGTCTGTGTACAGGCAGAGACAAGCAGATATTTTTGACTGATTCCGGTTGAGCTCGCCGTGAAATAGTTCTGTGCTGGCGGTGTGAACTTTTTGCTCAGCAGAATTAGAGTCAAGCAGTTCAAAGCAAACAGACAGCAAGCACATTGCATTGTAAGCATTCAGTCGGAATAAGTAAACGGATGACAGACATCCTTTGAATAAATGGGGTCTAACAAGGGGGCATCATTTGTCGAAATTAAAAAAAATAGTCGTAAAAGTACTCAAGGACTGAAACATCAAAAGTGCACAGTTACTTCAAATCTACATGGATATTACAGATAAATTTCTGTTTTATTCCACTTGCAGATCCGAACGGTGCGCCTGGTTGGCATAATGATGCTGATTGCTGCCAAGCCCAACATTCGAATATCAGCCAAAGATGTGCACAGCGATGCTGTGCCCACGGGCATTGGCGGCATTTTGGTTGGTTTTGGGTTTTTTTAATTTTCAAGTTGTTCTTTGATGTCTCCTGCTGGTGATCTGCATCTGTGTTCTGCTCATTAGTAGGGCAATGACTGATGTTGAGTGTCGGTGGGCACATACTTGCGTAGTCTTTCGCATGATGTATTTAAAAAAACGTTTTTCCAAAAAAACGTTTTTTTCCAAGTATTTTTCCTGTACTTGAGGATGCCCGTTGTCCAAAAACGCCTATTTTGAATAAAATTTTGTCGGGAGATGGTCCGAGACAGGGCACAAATGCATTTGGAGCGTCAAAAGTAACCATTTTAGACTGTTTAGAACAGTTATTCCGTGGTTTTGACGACATTCTTTCGGGATCTCAGAAGATTTTTCGCAATTTTTTGAAAAAAACAGTCACTTTCAAAAGCTAGCGTTTGGAAAAACATCCGGAAAATAAAAACGTATTTTTCAGGGCCTCGGGAACAAAACTTTTTTTCGGAAAGTTATTAGGAAACAGGTACATCGCTTGCTGGGTGGCAGGCAGGTTGGTCCTGAAAGCGGTCTTGTGCCATAAAACTGTCGCTGCCTTTTCTTGTGCTGCATTACCACGCTCAAAAGATCGCTTAGAAGTTGTCGATTTTTAGCAAAGATTTTTCTTGAAAAATCTCTGTTTGCTCTATCACTCAGGCAGCTTATGTTTCACGCGATTATGCCATCACATGACTTGGAGTCAAACATAGTTCCCGATCGGTGCTTATGTCAAAAGACCGTTTATTAATATCAAAGATAACTACAATAAATTACATTTTCCCCTGATTCTTCAGGGCAACAAAGGCGGTGTGGGCATCAGTCTGATGGTCGATGACACACGTTTGTGCTTTATCTGTTCGCATTTGGCAGCACACGAACACGAAATGGACAGGCGAAATCAGGACCATAGGGACATCTGCAATCGAATGAAGTTCGCCAAGAATACGCCCTATGAATTCACGATTACGGATCACGAGTGAGCTGAGCTTTTAGGGTTTTTTCTTGTTTGTGTAAACAGGGTGATTAATTTGTGGTCAGGTCATGCAAATTAATCAGACGCAAGGCACATTAACCAATGGGGTTGATGACACTCGAGTAAGAAAACTAGCTAGCTAGCCGGGTACCCCGATTTGGGGGTATTGGTCCAAAAGTCAAAAACAGAGTTGATAGCAGATTTTGCACTGACGCTGAGCTTTTGAATTTTTTTGGTTTTCAAGTATAATTGCCATCATCACCAAACTGACCCGGATCTGACCAAACGATCTCCAAAACAACAGCAACTTCAACAGTTATTTTCGCCAAATAAAAAAATCCCTCAAACCATCGATGGCTGTACGAACGGCTGAATGAACGTTGGTACGAATTCGATGGCTAAACAAAAACTAAGACAACAGTTAATAACACCGGAAGAAGAAGTGGACAAAGAAGGGTTACTGCACGTCTCAACCCAACCCTGCGCACCGATGATCGCCTAACCACAAACCCGTGGAAGGAGCGCACGTCCAGTTTTGGACACTAAATGTGATCGTCACCTTCTGGGAACGGAAGCAATGAAGCCGCTTAAAAGCTTAGTTTCGGTGATATGTGATATCCTTGAGATATGTGATATTATTTGAGCTTAGCTTTGAGCGGTTGTATTTGTTAGTGCAGGCCGTTCGGGTCTTCTGACCCCACATATGGAATTTCTTCCGAAGTTGCCAGCAGAATAATAATAATAAAGTCAAAAACAGGGCTAATAAAAATTGGTCTATGCTAACCAGTGGTGTCGTTGGGAAATGAAAAAGTCAGGATACCGGATACCCAAAATCCAAAATTTTCGGATACCGGATACCCAAAATGAAAAATCTCGGATACCAGGTGGGTTGCTCCCCAAAATAAAAAAATCTCGGATACCCAGGGGGGTTGTTCAAAAAAAGGTCAATTTTTTAGAGGAAAATTGAGCAAAATTGGTGTTGGAAGCGCACAAAATGGTCATTTTTGGGGTTATGCTTGCGCCAGCAAGCGATTTTGGGCATTTTGGAGGTAAAAATGGGCTATTTTTACGGTTTTCGGAAAAATTTTAGGGTAGGATGCCCCTGGACAAAAAGTCAGGATACCGGATACCCCTGGGTGAAAAAATCAAGATACCGGATGCCGGATACTAGGGGCGGGGTAACCCCCCCCTTCCCCCCAACGACACCACTGATGCTAACATAAGTCCTAAAATGCGTATTTTTGTCCACATTTGGGAAATCTGAGCGAATTTGACCATTTTGGCGCGTAAAATTGTCATTTTGGCACCGCAGCTTCTGTTGTTATATTTCAGTGCTATCATCTGGTTGGGTGATCTCAATTATCGGTTGAGAAATGACAAGGTATCGGCGATTGATGCGAAGAAATATTATCTCGCCAAAGAGTATGGCTTGATGCTCGAACACGATCAGGTACGCGGTTTTATGCCGTCATTTTTATTATTTTTTTGGTTGTTCATTTTATTAAATCGCAATCAAACTTGATCACACAAAAGATTTAGAACTTGTCGACAAAAAATTTTCATGTTTTCGTTTTCATTTTCAGTTACAATGGGCCAAAGAGAAGAATCTCGCGTTTCGTGATTACACGGAAGCTCCGATCACGTTTGCACCCAGCTATAAATACGACGTGGGCAAAGTGGATGTGCTGGACACCAGGTATGTTTTTTTGTAAAATGCGCGTTATTTCAACAATCGTCATCAGGCAAGGGCGGTTCCAGTGGGCTACCACAGGGGCCTTGGCCCCCCTTTGGTCCAAGTTGCCCATGAGGAGCGGCCATCATTTCGGAAAAAAAGAAAGAAAAAGGACTCTGCGCCCTCTTTCGCAAAATTTTCACTCGGACACACTTCAAAAACCCAAAACTCGTGCGCTTCATGCGTCAGATACACCCATCTTCCAGGAAAAGTGATAGTTGCGGGTGCAAAAAGGGCAATTCAAAGCAAGCACTGGAGAAAAATTGACTCCAATGCTTCCATCGCTTTCCATTGCTACTGACAGCTGAATTTTATTAAAAAAAACTCAGTTTGCTTGATTTCGATGTGCTGCTCAGTTTCATTTTTCCTTAACCACAAACCGTGCGGTACGGACGATCAAAATTCTGTCTGACATCTTGTTGAGGTCATGGCAGCGTGAAACATAAGCAGACAGTAGAGAGTGCAATAAATGGAGACTGTCGTTATCTTTTTTAATTTGTGGTAATTTTTGTTGTGATACATTCACCCCGCTGGTCCCACTTTTGGGACCCCTTTCATTTCCCTACATAACTTATCGGAATTTGCAACTTTTCCGAAAATTATATGTACTGAAAAAAAAAACGTTTTTTTCTATTTTTTCCGTGCCAATTGGGCGGGGCGCCGGTAAAAAATAGGTTATTCCCCCACAATTTTGACGCTTTGTCAGAAAAGTGCAAAGTCCGCTCTGCAATTCATCCGGATAAATATACAGTATTTCACTGAGAGAAACAATTTTCTGTTTTTTTAGGCAAAACGCTGTTTTTTCCATCTGCAATTACACACCACATGACTAACGACTTGAATGTTTTGTTCATTTTATTTGTTTTTCTTTTATTTCGTTCAGCGAAAAACAACGTCCTCCGGCGTGGACCGACCGAATTCTCTACCGAGCCCTCGATACCGAAGTCCGATCGCTGTCATATGAATCGACATCATCGATTAGTTTGAGCGATCACAAACCGGTCAGATCGCATATGGCTGTGAAGGTGCGTTTTTCGATTAAATTTGTTGAATTGTGCCGTGTGTTTTTTTTGGTGGTCACGTGACCCCCCCCCCCCCGAAAACACTGAGTACAGTCTTGTCCAACATGACTTTTTATCATGTTGTCATTTATACCATATTTTGACCAAAAATATTCCATTTTGACAGACGACCGACTTTTGGCCCGGAAAAAAAACAGTTGTTTATTCTGGGCAAAACAGTTTTGTTGGTAAATATAGTATTCTGGAAAAAATTGCAACTCTGGGCAGAAGAAAATGGTTTTCTTTTGCTTTTTTGTTCCCAACCACACGAATAGCAAGTTCGGTAATCTGAAGATGATCTGAATCTCCGAATGCAGGTAAAAGTGTGCGATCCGAGACTCAGAGCCAAGTTCACAACCGAAGCCATCCAGGAAGCGGATAGGAGAGCGAATGAGTTGATACCGAGACTGGATTTGAGTGAGAAATTCGTGAGTTGTCGTTGGTTTCAATTGGCAAAAGAAAGCGTTCTTCGTGGTGAGCTAGTAAAAGTTGTCACTAACAACATCAACCTCGGTTTTGCTCTTCGGTCAAAGCATGGGCTTTCTTTTCGAGGCAAGGCCTAGGCTCCGGCCAGACATATGTACGTGTCGAAATGATGAAGCAAAAGCAATATCCAACATTGAACTGGTTTGTTTGGAAACAAGGTATTGTTGAAAAAAAGGCGTGATGAAATAAAGAACAAGTATTGTAGTGAGGCAAATAATTTAGTATAACTTGGTGGTAGGTGTTTTTTCCGGTGAGGTCCGAACCCTGGTGTGGTGACGTGGTGATCGAAGTGATGATCTTTTCTTCCAAACTTCTTGTTTTTTCTCAGCTGGTGTCCCACATGGATGTTTGGCATGGAAAATTCAACCAAAACATAATACAACTTTCCAGTTCAATTTCGGCACTGTGAAATTCCTGGAGCCCGTGGTGCAAACGCTGGTGCTACGAAACGAGGGCAAATCGGTGGCTCGGTTCAGATTCAGCGCGCCCGCCATTCCCGGAGGACCCAAGAATGTGAAGGATTGGCTAAATGTCACACCGATGCACGGAAAGATACCTGTTGGGCAAGAGGTTGGCTTTATGGTTTGCTTTTTTATCGTTTGGCATTGGTGCTGTTTTTTTCTCAAAGTTCTTCATGTGCAACGCGCGCTTTGCAGTCAGGGGTGATAGGAGCAAATTGCACTTGGGATTTTTGGATTTTTAGTTGTCTGTTTTGCTCGAAATCAGAGGCTTTGCATCTGATTGCCGTCCGCATTTTTTTGGAAGGCAAAAATCGATCAATAATCAGCGGACCAGATTTCCGCGTTGAATCTGAAGTTGGTGTTTCGTCTCTTTGTGACCTCAGCTGAAGTCGGATCGTTTGGCGATATGTGTTTAAAGATTCCGTAAGGGGACAGACAAAACAAAAAATAGAATTATGAGGATGTATTCGCTCCAACATTCAAATAATATTGCACATGTGCACTAGTTACTTGATGGTTCACGATACTTGCTGCTGTCAGGACAGGAAGGCGAATTATGGCAGTTAGACGTTTTTGTCTTTTTTTATGGTCACACTTCTCACATCACAAGATTCTTTTTGCCACATTCCAGCAAAACGCAATAATTCGCGCCACAATAATGAACGACTGAATTTTGTGCTGTTGGCTTTTTCCAGCTGATGGTCGACCTACAAGTGCTGATCGACAAACAATGGGCCTGGCGATTACATGACAAGACGGAGAAACTCGACCAAATCGTGCTCCTGCACACTATCGGTTGGTTTTGGGATTGATTTGTGAAAAATAATTTAATTTAAAAGTGTAAAAATTAAAAAAATGTAATCACAGGAGGCGGTGATGCATTTCTGTCCATTGAGGGACAGTTCGCACCAACTGTCTTCGGCGTTTCATTGGAACAAGTCGTTTACGACCAACCTGTGGCTGTTAATAAAGAGTCTCCGTTGATTGATTTGGTGTGTGGTTACATTTTGAATATTTTTTATTTTACATTTTGAATATTTTTTATTCCTGAAAATTTGTTTCTTGTAATCTTATTTGGCTGCAGGGTTTCGAAGCGGCTGACAGTGAACATCAGGCCCAAGCCGGCCCATCCACGGCAGTACCAAGGCCGTTGTGGACTTTGGTTGAAGAATTGAAACGAAAGTATTTGGATGAGGTTTGGAACAAAATTTTCCAGTTTTTTTACTTTTCGTACTTTGCCGATAAATGTTTCGTCGAGTTCAGAAAATTAATTGCGGAAATTCAATGTCGCTCCGATGCATGTCATGACGTAGACTTGGAAACATGACCTAATCCGTGTCAACCAACTTGAACAAAAATTAAATGCGTTGATTGCAGTTGAAGAACAAATGAATTGCAGCCAGATATCTTCGCCGAAGCGGGCAGCACAGAGGATTTCCAGGCGATTCGCGATTACTTGGATGGCGGTAGCAAAGGACGATTTCGTATGTCATGGTTTATGCTTTTAATTTTTTATTTATCTTTTGTTTTTATTTTAGCAACAAACAGAAGTGCAATATGTCCTACTTATAGTGGTGTGTACCTTTCATGCGGTGACACCGCCTCCATTTATATTGAATAATTTTCAACAATATTTATAACTTTCAATCTGCGTTTACCTCATAGTTCTAGTATTCTTTCATAGTAATACTCTTTCGTGGTCGCCGAAAACTAGTTGTCCCACCGATTATGTTGAAGGCGGAAGACCGTTCTTCGTTCTTTCAACCAGCGAAAGAAAACTTAAAAAATCTTCTTGGCGAATTTCTAATGCGCACATGGCATTATCGGTAATGCGTGCAATCCGAACAAGTAAGTTTATGTTTCACCAGGTTATGACCTGGCCAAACAGCGAGATCCGATTCAATGGATCCAGCACTTGTTATCCGAAACACTTTTATGAAAACAAAACGAAAAATAAACGGGAACGTTTAGTGTGGGCCTTTGGACCCGAAATCTACCGTAACCTACCGTAGCCGAAAGTAACGGTATACGGTCCACACCAAACCGCTTCAAATAAACAGTCTGTCACGCTCTTAAATCAGATCACACCTCTGTTTTCCAGCCGATCACCTAAAGCGTGGTGCCCACTCGTTGATCGAAGTCATGTACAAATGCCTGGAATGTCTACCTGACAGCGTGGTGCCTGCAAAGTACACGACAACGTTCCTCACTGCATCTGCAAACGCTAATGCTTGTTGGCAGGTTGTGATTTATTGTATTTGTTGGAGTTGTGATTTGGGGTTTTTTGTGGTTTTTACTTGGCGCTGAAGGGGCAGACTGAATCAGATCTCAGGAGTCGGTCAGGTTGTAACGGCGCGAAACATGAGCTGGATGTTTGTATGTTATTGTGCACCGGTTTTTTATTGCTTGTCTATTCGTGGTTGAAAACGCGTGGCAAAAAGTTCCAAAATATTATTTCATTTGATTAGAAATCATTTTTGATTTCGAATGTCAAACACCCCCCCCCCCCCCAATGCCATTTTCAGGCCATCAACCTGCTGTCGGCACCTCATCGCGACACTTTTGAGTACTTGATCGAGTTTATGAAAGCCGTTATCGCACATCAGGGCAACAATCGCGTCGAACTGGAAACATTGGGTTTGTTTGTGCTTTTCGTATGTTCATGTTCCGGACTAGCTTACATCTGGGATTCGACAATGTCGGGTGTCGGCACGGCATCTAAAAAAGTGTATCCTCCCTGGTGTTGAGTGTCGGCACTGAAACGGTGTAGGTGTTGGGTGTCGGGTGTTCCTCCGATCCCTGCGTGCAACTGGTCCACCATGAGCGATCAGTCACAAAACCATAACCGGTATCCTGTGTGGCGTTATCGAACTTGGGTGATCCGAGCGGGGTTTACCACGTGACTGCTATTGACGATGCTGTATTTCAAGATTTGTTCGTGCTTTATCGCCGGTGGAAATCACTTGCTTGTGGGCCGGTAAAATTTAAAAAAAATATTCTAAATGCAAACGGTCCTGGTGGGTGATCAAGTCATATTTCACCCAACAACCGACTCTATCGCCATAGTGCCTGTTGACCACCAGAAAGACCATCGAACTTTTTTCCAGCGTCAATTTTCGGCGAGCTGCTATTCCGCGTCGATGTTTCACCGAACAACGCACAACAGTACAGGGCTGGCGATTTGAAGCTGCGCGTGTCGCAGGCGCAACGATTTGTCATGAATTGTATCATCCAGGTATGGCGTTGGCGTGGCTGGCGGAGTGGAACAATGAACGTGATCAACTTGATGGCAGGGTTTTTTTCAAAATGGGCCACTGGCCCATTGGTGGCTCATTTGCCAAATATCTAGTGGCTCATTCTTACTTAAGTACTGGCTCCCTGAAATTCTCGTGGCTCATTGTGGCTTACTTGCCAACAGTGTAGTGGCAGGCACATGGTTGCAAGGTACCTTTGGGGGGATGGATCCAGATGGTTGCAAGGTACCCCTACCCAGCCTCCGGAAGGTTGCAAGGTACCCCTAGGTCCGAAAAAGGGGTGTTTTTGCATGCATTATACTGCAAAATTGGCCAAAAAATGGTACTTTTTTGCATTTTGGCCGAACATTTGCCTAAAATAGCAATTGTATGGAGGTTTGCGCGCGGGGCGCGCGATTTTGGGGTTTTGAGTTCGAAAAAGACCAATTTTTGCCTATGAAAACCATAAATTGATGGTTGCAAGGTTCCCTCCGGGATGGTTGCAAGGTACCTACCCTTCCCCCCATCCCCCCAAGGGGTGGTTGCAAGGTACCTACACCTTAGGGGGGGAATCCCCCCAGCCACTACACTGCTTGCTAAAATATCTTGTGGCTCATTCAAAATTTTTAGTGGCCCAATGAGCCACCATTAGTGGCAAAAAAACCCTGCTTGGTGAGGATCGGACCGGTCCTCTGTACTGATCACATGACTTTTTTGCATTTTAGGATATTCAAAAATTTAGTGGTGCTGCTGATCTCGACCAGCGTGAAAGATGTTCCCCGTCCTAAAATGAATAACTTTTAAGCCGGACGAAATTATTGGCTGTTAATTGATATGCGTTCTATAGTTTGTTGTTATACTACTGCAGCCAGTGTCGCATCAGATTTCTGTTCGCAATTTTGATCGGGTCATGTCAGCGTGAAACATGAAGAGACTGTCACGTAATGCAATAACAGTGGCGTACCGTTATTCAACTAATTTGACACAAAAATAATGAATTCTTGTTTATTTCAGGATAAACCGGGTTCATTGAAGCCCTCAGCAAGTGCCCATATTGTCACCAACAATAACTTGGCCACGTCTGAACCCCCTAGAGGAAAGTCACCGTCAAGGGATGATTGGGTTACATTCACGTAGCAAACAACTTGTTGTGTTTTGTCGTGAATTTTATCCTGTAGAATCTGGAGCTTTTATGGAATTTCATTCCTGCCTTACTAGCAAATAATATTTGAGTGCAATCTTGCGCTCTTTTTGCTCGAAATATTTGCATTAATTTATATTTTTACTTTATTCACACACTGTGTGTTGTGCTTATTTCCTGCTTGATTGTAAATTAACCGGTAACCAGGGAACTAGGATTTTAATTTACACATTTTTATACTGTTTGCATCTCGTTTTCATGGTTTTTACTGAAGTCATCCATTATTATAGGAGTGATTTTTGCAATTGTACATATGATTGTGTTTTATAACTATTTTACAAAGTTGTTGTTTTTATCGTTTCACACGGCGTGCCATTCCTGTGATGGATTTGTTACTCACCTGATGTTTCATTTTCTAACCCAATTCTTATTGGAGTTCCTTCCGTTTTAGCTGCAGACCTACATACCTATTTTCATACCGGTTTCTCATTTTTCACAGTGATTATTGATAAAAGACGAATTTATGCAGCCCGTGATTTTGATTTTTTTCATCAAATGACAATTGGTTGAACTTCATCCATTTGGCGCAAAGTGCGTCAAATATTTTTAATGTTTTTCTGAAGTTTATTTATGTTTCACAACATTTACTTTTGCAGAAAGAGTCTTTTGGCGAGAGTACATACGATAGCGAAGTCCATTCGTTAACTGTTGGTTTGGACGGGCCAGCCAGCAGGTTGGCGACTGAATGCAGTTATTTGCTCTTAGATCTGGTGGATTTCTTGTTGTTTTTTTGTGAAATGGGACCTGTGCCTCATATTTTTGGTAGCACGTTTCGACCAACCGTCGCTGACGGGCGGTGCACCGGGTCATCGTCAGCACGAATGCACCAGATGGCCACACCTGAAAGAACCATTGGCTGGCTTTATGATTAGATCGTCAGCAGTGGTGCACGGCCCGGGGACGAAGAGGGCACAAATCAGTTTGGATCACACACAATCCCATTTGGCATTTTGTGACCTTGGATTTGAGAAATTCACTTCTGTGGACTTTTCGCGAAGTCTGTAATCCGCTTGCGCATGAAACATTTGTGTGCCTGCCATAGCCGTCGTGACTCGTGGCACAGTTTTTCGTGACACCAGTTTTCTATTTATGGCCCACTGACGTGGCTGGTGGAAGACACGTTTCTATGCTGAAACATTTAGTTAGATTGTCATGCGGTTGCACTTGCAGTCATTCCGACTGACTGAATGGGAATTTCATTTGAAGCATTCTTGATTCAATTCATGAGATTTGAAGCGAAGCCGATTTTCAGAATAATTTCGATTCCCGCCGAATTAGAACAACAGAAAATCCAAAGCCTGCAATCATGCTTATCTTGAATGTCGCCTTTTCCGCCCTAATTATCGTCATCGCCGAAAAAGCGACATCGAACCATATCCAGGGTTGCGTGGGACACCGATTTTCATACCTAGACCAGTTATTGAGTGTTGTTTTTATCATTCATTTCAGTTGGCCCGTCTAGTCATGTTGGTCGTGTCCGTGTGTTTGTTGTCATCAATCTGCTGTCATTCTGCGTGCGTCATTCAACGTCGATCGGTCACAACGGTTGGCCTGATTTCGCGCTCAGTATTTGGGTTTTTTTTGTATTAATTTGTTCCTTTTCGTCAAAGTTCTATTTCGCTCTGCTGGCCTGGGCCAGCTCGGCATTTATGGTCTGTTTTTTTTTCAATTAACTTTGGAGTGGCCTCTAAACGTTGACTGCATGGAGCAATATTTGGTTGTCATTCGCTTTTCTCAGCTCGATAACAAAAGTACACACATGAATTTTTGTGTCGAGAATCATATTCGCTTCAGACTTGCCTGCTTCGTCAGTGTCGCTGTCAGGCAGTGAAGAATGGGAAGATGCGCGCGACGACGTTTCACTCAAACAGCAGGAGACTATAGACGACGAAAAGAAAATTAGGTAGAATCGTTGATGCATTTAGAATTGTGTCAGCTTTGAGCTGCTCTTTTCTGTCGTGTGATTTTTACCACGAGTGGTCGGTGCACCAGAACATCGTCAGTACTATTGTATTACAAATGTTTCTACAATGCGTGCGTAGAAGAGTGCCTGATGTTTCTCAAACCATGTTTGTTATCTTGTGACAGAATATTCTTCGGCTCATTCAACGTCAACACAATGTCACCGACCGGACCATTGAACCTGTGGCTGGCTGAGGGCCTACTCGGTCCACCGGACATCTATGTTATCAGGTTAGCATGATGTGGCAACTCTCCTCCATTTATATAGGTTCGGTTTCCCCACTGTTTCGTTATTCCCACCGATCGAGTTTAGGCCTCACGGCCTAAGTTTAAGCCTCAAAGCCAAAACGTGAGCCCAAGCGTGGTCGTTCGTGGTGGCTAATGGGTCGGGTTTCCATGTGCCAGCTATAAGTGCTGTGGGGTCAAGCGAGCTCGATGTACAATAGTTGCCTGCCAATTGAAATTGACTGCAAAATATGTTATGTTTTCAGTTTTCAAGAACTGGGACGAAGCTGGGCAGATGTGCGGGTTTTCGATCTCACCACCTTTACTTCGGGAAGCAGCAGGACGCAATGGCTGACGGCTGTGTCAAATGCGTTGCCTGGCCATTACGTCAAAGTGAGGTTTTCTGGTATTTTTTATGAGGCTGCAATTTTCTAACGCCACTCGCTCTAGAACAGTTTCACAACCTAAAAATTATAAAAACATCATTTTTAATTTTAATTTTGTTAATGATAATTTTGTTATCAGATTCGTGTCGCGTACATGAGTCTCCTGATGTTGTGCGTTTTTGCCAAGCCCGGCGTCAACATTCCATTCGACAGCGTCTACTCCGATGCTGTTAATGTCGTTGAGGGGGTAAGTTCGTTGTTGTTTGTAAAATATGTGTTCCACTTCTCTTCACGAGTGATTTGTTCCGTTTATGTATTTTTTCGACCACATTTTCTGTCTTCGTCCAAATTGATTCCATCCCTACTTTGGCACGCGTTTCTTGCCGTTTGGGGGGGGCTAGCGCTGGCTCGCAGCTGTTTGGGGCATGGTTTTCTTTACCGCGGGCGGTGGGGAAGACATGTATCCACCACAACAAGCCACTAGATTAACCGCAATCTTTCATGTATCTTTTTAATGGCCTAAATGTTTCAGGCCCAAGAGAGCAAGGGCGCTGTTGGCATCAGTCTGATGGTTGAAGGCACACGTCTGTGTTTCCTCAATGCACATCTGACTGCGAACGAGGGTCAAATGGAAAGGCGCTTTCAAGATTACAAGAAAATCATCAGCAAGATGAGATTCGGCAAAAAGACGCGCGAGAAATTCACGATTTTTGATCACGAGTTAGTTGTCGAGGGCGGGATGATTTCAGCGCGCTTCTAATAATTATATATGACAAAAGTCTTTGCGTTTTGTCAGCTGATGATGAGCAGCTTAACGGATCATAATCAAAGTCTGCCGGCATTTTCTTTTCGTTTGTAAGGGTTTGACCGGTCAATTAAATTCTATATTGACCTTTTACCAATTATATTTTGTAAATCGCAATTTCAGTGCCGTGTTCTGGCTGGGTGATCTCAACTACCGACTCGAGGTTCTCGGCAACGCGCGAGCGCGTCAGTTGCATGCTGCCGGAGAATTCGATAAAATGCTTAGAACCGATGAGGTATGTATGCCGCGTGTGAGAAATTGTGCTGTTTTTCTATTTCTACTCTATTGCTTTTTATTTAGATTTTTGTATTTTTGGAGCAACTAAATGCAAGAGATCAAAGCATAGGTGGCAAAAACCTTTGTTGCTAAATCTCTGCTCGCCATTCAATTAATTTGGTCGTCGAATCGGATTGGAATGGGCCCGGCGCGCCTTGGCGGCGCGAATTGTTTGCGTTTGGAACATAATTATTGACGTTCCGAAAATTTCTTCAAGCAAAAATTCTTCACTGGGCGCTTCTACGCTTGTTCGGTGTCTTGGCACCCATAAATTTTGCATTAGCTTTCATATAAAAGGTCACGTGACCAAGGCTGACCCGATGCGTTCCCGCTTTTTGTTTTTTTTGAGAAATTTGGCAAATAAAATTTGCATTTCAGCTTTCGTTCAGTCGAAGAAAGAATCTCGCTTTTCGCGGTTTTCTGGAATCCAAAATTGAGTTCGGACCGACTTTCAAATTTGACGTGGGAACGAATACGTTGGACACCAGGTTCGTGTGGTGCTGTTCCCGGGAGTTTCAGACCGTATTCTAATTGATAATCTTAACGCTATTCAATATTATGGCATGTTTATCCTTTACGCTGGTCAATATCATGGTGGCTACAAAGGCGCGAGTTATCTTTCATTGAATAAAGTCACGTGTCCACCGTTTTGCCACCCTTCGCGTCTTCACAGACGACCGGTGCACCAGGTCATCGTCAGTGTGGTTGCACAAGTGGGCCAACTGGACATCAAAGAGACACACGAGCTGGCTTTATGATCGCGGTTTCGATTTTAGCCGGTCGGGCCCAGAAATGTTCATAATGTCCGATTGCCTTCTGGACGTGGTTTGTGGTCGTGATTATAAAATACGAATCCTGACGATCGGCTTACCACACAGATTTATTTATAAACACCGACGTTTCGAACCCAAATCGGAGTTCTTGTCGAGGTTTAAGTTCGATGTTAATAAATCTGTGTGGTAA
>JASAMV010003553.1:0-49229 GCA_030248065.1 Rhynchonema sp. JSB1_4
ACAAAAAAACTAAAAAATAACAAAATGTGTCGAAAAAGATTGAATTCGATCAAATTTAAAATTAAATTAAATTAAAATCGATAAAACATGTCGATTTCATAAAAACCACAATCTAGGAGCAAAAATAATTTTTTTTGGGAACTCAATTTCTCTTTCATTAGAAGAACGTGGAGGAATAGGGAACAAGTTGGCCAGCAGCATCACAAAGTGACATGAGCTGATGGACGGACTATACCTGTAACGTGGTTACCGTACCACCATTTCAAAACGTATTTGTCAAAAAATGATACTAATTGGCCACAAAATTTCCAATAAACAAACAAACCTATAATTCATAAAACTCGACGATTCCTCTCGTTCAGCCAGATGGTATGTTTGGTTGATGTTACATCCCGGGATGGTTTGGTAGCCCGGAGAACCCTGATGAGGTCCGGCACCATTGGGCGATCCGTGCGCTTGCACTGGCGATAGTTCCTGAAATATTTGGTCAGCTGGAACCGTTTGATGCACAAGACATGCTTTTGGCTTGTTTGTTTTTTGAACGGGTGATTCTTCGTTGTTTGTCAACACACCACACATGTGCGTAACGCGCGCTTTTTATCTGACTGAACTAGTATTCTTCTGAGACCATTAACAACAAGACATGATAGCCATGTTTCCGGTTATATTTTTTTCAATTTTGGCGCGCAAAAAAACTGATCCAAAAAATATGAGTGGGAACAGAGCCCATAAATCATAAAATTCACAAAGTCAACAAAAACGCACCTTGATAGCCGATAGCGATACTGCACCACGAAAACACACACGTTTCCTGGCACGGGGTGGGATGCCGGGTCGCTTGTGTATGGGAGCATAAACGGGCTCCTTGCCTGGGGCAACCGGACCTGAAAGTTGTTCAAAGATTATTAAAACTGCAATGTGGTCTGTTTATAGTGGAAATTTTTAAACAGAATTTTGGTTCCCAGTATGCCGTTAACCTTCAGGGTATCACTACCGTAAACACTTAGTTTCCATGGCTTTTTACTGACCGAAAATGGGTTCCGGGCATGCCACCATAAAGAGGGCAGACGTTATTTTGACGGAGCATTTTGCAAGAAGTATAATTAGGTATTTTGAACCTTGAGGACTTGCGGGTGGCATGGGGCACAGTTGGCGTCGCACTGGCAGTGGTGGCGCTGAACTGAGCACTGGCTGGAAGAAGTGTTCGCTGAGCTCTTCCTCTTCGGATGCTGAAATCACATGTTTTCTGTAACTGTTTAACATTACACGATGTAATTTACAACTTTCTGACAAAAAACGTAAGTAAGACGGCGGAAACAGCAGGCAAAAATTTAAAAATCTACAAATGGTCTAAACAAACAAAAAGGGCACAAGGCAATTAGTGGTTCCTAGCACCACCTGTGCTAGTGTAATCTGAGGTAACACATGTTACTGTAACACAAAGCAGTCAATTATCGGGGCACTGCTCTGTTGGCTTTTGGCATGTCATTGCAGTGTCCGTGCAAAAATGGGGGTGAGCAAAAACAGGACAAAAATATTTTTCTGTCGTAGTTCATCTTTGACGCAATAGCTGATTTTTAACCCAAGGTTCAGATTTGCAGCCCTCTGTAAGTAATAGCAGGAGCGCAATTAATTTTGTCCCACATTCAAGCGGAAGCGAGTAAATTCAAAAATCTGACCACAACCTGACCTCGGCACATTAGGGAACGGACAGATTTAGGATGTGAAGACAGTCAAAATGATAAATAACGGTCCATTATCGTGTTGGAAACTGGTCATCTGTGGTATTTCCTCAAATGTTTCAAGCAGAGGTTCTATAAATTGGACTTGTGTATTTTGCTGGAACTGTTACCTGGAACCGGAACTTATCAGGTACCCGCTGGGAGCGTAACCTCAAATGGATGCCCCGAGACGAACCCTAATTAATCAGTCGACCCTGTCAGATAAAATCGCGAATATCAGCCAAAAAAGCAACAGGCGCAACAAAATGGTGTTTACGTCCACCTGGATATTTGAGCTGCTGGAGAATTTACAACGGGATAGATTGAAAGGATAAGATTGTTCGAAAACGGCGTCTTCGAAACTGCGATAAAGTTGGTGTCTCTCCAGTCCTTTGACAATAAACACTGAGCGATAAGAATGTGTCACCATAGGGACTTTTATTGAAATAAAACAAATTATACGATGCAGAAGGCCATAATCGTAAATTAGCATCTTTGCACCCATTCTGCTAATTTAAATTTGATTGTAGCACAAAGAAATGCCTTGAAACGCACTATTATGGAAACAATGCAATAAAATAATAATAAAAAATCACATGAGAACAAAAGATGAAAGCAAACCAACCGGAATAATAATAAACTCCAGCTCTTTCGTGCTCGGGATCTGAGTCAATACTTGACACCGAACTATCCGGGTTTGAATCTTCGCTGATGTTTCGCAAACGCGTGTTTGGGTCTTGTGACTGCTGCTGTTGTTGTTTGCGTTGACGTTTCAGCATAGCACGCCGCATGTACAGCGCATTCTGCAAAAGGAAGCGGATTACTGTTTTCGTGATAAGTGTTTTATTGCAGGATTCTTAACGTTTCCATGGACTGAACACGTGTTAGGATTTTCGGTAAACAATTTTTGACAAAACAGTATGAAATGTCGAAACTAATCAAAACACTCCTCAGTATCCATCAGAAAAGCACATTTCTGTGCTTTCGAAAGTATCAAGTGACCGGATGTCCTGTCTCAATAAAACAAAGAGAAAAAGAAAGATCGGATCTTGAAACGCAAAAAGAGAGAAAAACTGTCACACACGCAACCAGAACAGTTTCATCTCAACACACAAACCGAAACCTTGAGTACGTTGTTAAAACCTTGCGACATTTTCTGCGACTTTCACCCATCAAAATTTGTGACCTCTGTCGCCAACCACCTGCCACCAGATCAATCAATTAGAGGCCTCTTGTATATCTTGTGCTAACTGTTTTCGAAATCCACCCTTCAAAGATGTGGCGTGGTGCATTCGCAACATCCTATACTTTCGGACGACTGTACCTTTTTCACGAGGACAAGCATATCGCAACGAGATCGAAGATCAAATTCGAGCTGACACTTTCATGCTTTCTCACAATTTATAGACCACACACAAACTGTAAACATGTACAGCAAATAAATTTCCCCACTTCATCAATTCAAAACAGCACACGGTGTGGCCCACAGTGAGCGCCCGAAAGGCTCCCTTTTCACCAGAACACCTGTTTCGTGATGCGCACCGCACAAAGCGAGTGAAGGAAAGTAAAATGCATACATACATCATCATTCTACATTTCTCTAACCCCCAGCAAGGTTGACCGCAGAAATTTAGTGTACAAAATGTTTTGAAGAAGACCTTAACGACAGATGGTTGTCTTGTGGTTGCTGGCCCGAGACCAAAAAGAGTCCACGTCCAAAATCCAAGCTTTGTGCTGCGATTAAATTCAAGTAGGAAATTAGGACAAAATTTCAAGATGTCAGCATTGACATCATTTTACACACCACCGTAACCCAACGTAGACAAATAGGTATGTACAACATAACCAAGATTCAGATACAGCACTCATTGTACACATCGCAATGCCGTGCAAAACACGCAGGTTGAAAGACGAAATTATGTTACAGTCTCACAACGAAAACATGATATGTAACTTTCACCCAGCTTTTTTGGCAAGACCTTTCACTTACAATACGACAGGTGGCTGGCTAAGCAGCCAAATCATCCGACCATGCAAAATGCTTGGCACATAATGGTACGCACTGAAAAACGGTGGCGACTAGTTTTTGACTTTGTGATTTTTTTTAGGTTTCTAGGGACTCGCAGGGGCCACGTGACTAATAGAGGAGTACCAGATGGCCAACCGTAAAAGGGAAGCTTGGTTTTTGTGATAAACATGATACTTTTGAATGGTATGTGACCATTATCATGATAAAAGAAAACAGCAGAACAGAACACAAACATTCCTTCTAAACATACCATCTAAAGATGACATTGTTGCCCAGCACTTGAAAAAGCGCCCGTGCAGTGCTCATATGATTGTTTACAGTAACCCAAGAGCGCTTGAGAGTGGAATAAGCCGGTAACTGTAGAATTGCGCACCTAGACGGCAAATTGACGAGTAAATGCTGCGCCTTTCGAACACAATCACAATCGAAAACACCAAAAACGGTCATAAACCCGACGACCCGAATGTGTCGCAACGTGTGAGTACATAAACAGAACAGAACGAGCAAAAGTCACATCAAAAGTTCTGAACCGCCCCAATATTTTACACCAAAAAGTTCCCAGGCACCGCACCGGTAATGTGATGGCAGGAGATGTGAACCGTTAATTGTACTGCCGGGCACAGAGTGTTCCTCTGGGAGTTACTGGTTTCTCTGATACCTTTGTAAATGTATAGGGTCCGGTCCTGAATGTTTGTTTTGGTTGCTGAACACACGAGAATTGCACTTCGGGTCGCACCATGGAAATGACAGACAAATCAATCCTGTGCTTTGGAACAAACCGGAAATCGAGAAATCAAATCGCTATTATAATAACAACGGTGAATCGGTTTTCACAAGCCGGTCGCGTGTCAAAAGATCATAAATTTCGAAAGCGGGCGGATTAAGCACAAAGCGGACGAAATCAGAAAGAACGGATTTGCGAGATCCCGGGATTTATTCTCTGTGAGGTTCCTGCCCTATAGTTCCAGTTCCTGTTTCCAACAACAACAACAACAAGAACCTGAACAGCTGAGCCTAACATAAAGTAAATTATCATAATCCACAAAATGGCTCAATATTTTCGTTAAGCCACAGAGAAATTTGAATTTGCCGCGTTAGACACACACACACACGTCACACTCTATCAGTCACTCAACGGGGTTTACCAATGGGTAATCCATCAAAGAATGTTTGTTGCATATTTGGGGCGGGGTGGGGGATTATTTTAGTCGGTTATTGGTGAGTTGACCTTTCTTTGATAAAGTGATTTGATAATGTGCAAAGACTACAAAAGAAGTGTGTTGTAGAAATTGTCTTTGTAACAATTACAGTATGTAGCATTTCGACCGGTGATGCACCAAGCACCAGATCCAATCACTTCCGCGCACCGGTTACCGCAATGCGTACAATCCTGGGCTACACAAACTGATATCTGAAGCACTCTGAGCCACACAACAACAACACTTCAAAATTCGCTCTGGCACAGCAGAAATAATTTTCAATCAAACATCAACTCCCGAGTCCCGATAGTCAATCGATCAACTGCTAAACTCACAGTTTCGTTTTCATCAAACATCAATGGTTCAGGCGTCACATTTCGTATCGGGCTCGACGTGCATTGCAGTGCCGCGTACATTTTTTTATTGGCACAAGAAACGATAATTCAAAATTTCAAAATTAAAATGCCGAAATAAATTATGATATAATTTTCCCACAATTATTTTAATGACCGCGCTTCATAATCATAATAATATTTTCGCTTTCGAGGGGCGATCCATTTTGTAGTTTTTTTCAAGTGGCTTCAATTCACTGAGTGAGCAGAAATGATATTGGGATCACGATCAGTTTATAGCAAAAATGCAAAATAAGAAGAGGATGTCAACATAAACAACAGAAAAATTACACATTCGACCAGCGTAACGGGAGGGTCGCTGTTTGTGACCTTGATATCTCCAATATAAAATGTCTTTTTGCTGGTTCTGAACTGCTTCATGGTTTTATTGGGTGGCTTGGATGAAACAACTGTCATTTTATCCTTAGCTCTTAAAATTGCCTGTTTCGCAAGGAGACCACGTACAAAGATCTAGTTTCCAATGTACATTTGATGCAATAATAAATGTCTCAATTATAATTCAAGAAACTGGGAGGGCTGGTGTTACTCCTTTTTTAATAAAAAACGGAGGGCAGCATAGCAGCAGTATAGTCAAACAACCACAAATAAGAACAAGTAGGGTAACCAACATCAAGCCGGCAGAAACGTACATAGTAATATATCGATAAAAATACCAATACACGGGGTGTGCGGAAGGTTCGATATTTATTAGGAGGTGCGGATGCACATGCATGCCTTTAGATGACATCAAAACATCTGCTCTTTTTGGGACGTTTTCCGTATTTATACATATTCAGCGGAAGGACCACAGAGCTTCATAAGAGGAGTGCTTTTTTTAGTGAGGGCGAGTTTTAGCCATGAATTTATGGAGTTTGAAGCAGTGCGTCAGAATTCGTCATTCTGGCAAATCGCACAGCATTATGGAGCACCAAAATATCAACAGATACAGAGCGAATAAGCAGGATAACGATCGGAAAACAAATAAGCTTTTTCAAAAAAATTATGAACACAAAAAAACATCCAACTGAGCACGATAAACGGGGTCAGTGGCAGTGTCAGATGTTTGGTCCTGTGTTAGCAAACCAGAAAACAGACGCGGTGCTTTTTCACACAATAACGCAAGCCATTTAGCTTGAACGCTAAGTCGTCATAAAAACCAAAAATCGATGTATGTTTCTTTCTTGAATATGAAATTTTATCGTTCTCAAAATTGCGTACTCTTTTGCGTGAAATGGCCTTTAGATTTCAGGACAGGGCAAATCGAAAATTCAAATATCGCGCCGTGTTCAAAACACGAGTTACTCATCTTATTTAGCACGTGATAAGTTTGTGTAAATACGAATAAGCGATCCAAAATAACGCAGCCAAAAAGGTGTAAAAAACAAAAGGGTGAAGAACAGCACTTTCACACAGAAAGCAAACTTGCCCCTCAGGGAACAAAGATAAGAAAGTGTAGATAACTCGACCAATGGTTACTACAGGTAGTAACCCAGTTATCGACCTTATAACAAATATCAGCGAACAGAACAGTAGCCCAGTGGTACATAAGCCAATCTGGAGCAAGGCCTAAAGTGTAGCAGAAAGAAGAGTGCAAAAATCACCACAGAACTCCTGCTGTGGTGCGGTTACGCGTACAAAACTATCGATGAGCCAATCTACATATCTGAGCGCAGACCAAGATCTGAATTATACCGATGGGGGACTTATTTTTTGCACATTAGCCGAGTTACGACATATACATACCTGTGCGGTGAAACTGACAAAGTGCAGAGGTGAATTTGATATGAGAAAACTTTATTAAATCAAACATGATTTTCGTGCTTGCAGATTCAGGGCATAACACAAACCGAAACATCGAAAATTTTTGTCCCAGGTCACTATTTGCAATCAATAAACCGTACGGAACCCAAAGGTGGGACACCAACGCAGACCACAGAGCCTTGTTACCGCAGGCGTTCACGATCAACCACTGTGTGCTGCTGACAAGGTGACGGACTGGGAGGGTCCGGATTCATCAGTTCAGTTTGAATCAGTGCCTGCCTTTCGGGTCACGTGGTCATCTGGAGGTGCATTTGCACTGACGATGACCTGGTGCACCGCCCGTCTGTGAAAGCAAGGTCGAAATTGGCAAACGAAAACACTCAGCAAGCACAGTTCACCAACCAATCGCGTGGTCACAAAAACACGGTTTGCAAATGCCGACCTCCTAAAGCGATATGGTGCATAAACTGCAGCTCATAACGAGACGTTCAAATACACACACACACACAGACAGAAAAATAGGGCGTGGGTACCATCACGTTATATACACACAGGAAACAGGTGAACAGGTTGACAACAGGCCGGGGCACTGGCTCTGTTCAGGATTGGCATGGGAAAGTATACGTCTATCGTGTGCTTGATTGAAGACTGAAATATCAACTACACCTCGTCATTTGAGAAAATGATAGAATGAAATTCTGAAATTATTTGCGAAAATGATAGAGTGAAATTTGGGAGGAATTCAAAATTTACTTGGCCATAATAATGGCCGATGCCCGACTTGCACCAGTGCTGTAACCCGTCCGATAGACGATCGATATATGGCCCTCTGCCTGCCTGTGGGTGTTGTGTGGAGGAATTTGGGTCTGGAGGACGCGAAAATCATGGAAGGACAGCTGGGTTGGATTACTGTAATGCTGCATACAGTAATGGTCAAAGATTCAAATCTTGTTTGAAAAACTACTGCTTTCAGAGAAAAATTGACAATTCCTCAGAAAAGGAATAAAAAATTGAGTTTGTACACTGGCTTAAAACATCAGCAAATCGTGACTTAAGAGTAAAACACCATTTTCACCCACCAATAAAGGGTTGCTCACTAGTGTCCAGCCAAACCACAGTGAAGAAGGGTGCTCTTTCGGGCCCAGAACCGTCTGTTGCGTTAGCGTTGTGTTGGTGGCATATCTTATTTGGGATGCTGCTCTTATTTCAAGCATTTGTGCAAATTACTACCAAGTGGAAGGTTCCTGTTCCATCACAGAATTCGCAGGTCCGGACTTAAACCAACTCAGCCGCACAAACTAAAAAAATGGATACTTTATTCGATACAAATGTAGCATGTGGAGGTCAGAGGGCCTTGTTTGGTTTCACACCGTTAATTTGGTCGACAGTTATGTAAAACAGACGGAAATGCCAGGAAGTTAAGGAGGAAAACACTGGAGTTTACATTGTAATTTGTCAATACTAAAAGGTTACGCGTTGCCGGAAGTGATACTGCATTGTGAACTAAAAGGTTTCTGCGCACGGAGCTCACAGCACTTCTGAATGTTTCATGTCACTATCGAAACAGTTGCAAACTTTGTACAATTTTCCATCAAAATATCAGATTCCCCACGATATCCCAGTTTGAACGCAATGTCTCCCCCGTTTCTCAATCCCAGGATGAACATACGCAGGTTCGCTCACCACTCAATGAGTGAATGACCGACACCACATATTCAAATTAGCACACTGATTCTTATCTCACACAAAGTGGATTGCCTAATGGGTCACCAACGAAGAACAAAAGTCCACAAGCAAAAAATGGCCTTCTTCAGTCATTTCCACAGCACACAGACAGATCAGTTATGTAGCAGCTGTTCTATTCTTGCCAAATATTTGTAACAGCCCATTGATATCCAAAAACCAAAACACCCACCTAAAATATACAAAAGAGATCAATAGTGGCCCATCACAAGTCAATCAAACAGCGTCGACCTCAAATATGATTAGATGCGGCGGCTGTTTCGAAGCATCAGCGAGGCACGTACTAATTTCAAGTGAAACGCCAACAAGAAAATCTTCAACTTACCGATTTTCCTCACGAGTTACCGGTAGAAATTCGCGACCTTTTTTTGTGAATTTTCGGAGGCTCCGTTGATCAAAAACACAGATTAATGACGCGATAGTATATGTAAATGACCGCTTTCACCAAGGCTAGGAACAAAACAAGCCCAAGTTATGTAACATGATGGGATGGGTCGCCAAAACCAAAGCCGCGTTACCGCACAGGGTACTTTTCGAAATATTTATTGCCGCACAAAATTGAGCTTTCCGATCCCATGAAGCAAGTTGTAAAGCATGCTCATGCAACCATGCAAAGTCATAAATTCAAATGTTGCGAACAAAAATCGTTATCTGCTGAATGCTTTTTTCTGGTTAAAAAAACGGTTAAAAGTCGTAAACAAGAACCTTATCCAGCTAATCGCTAGCCCCATTCTGGCGCCAGACAGCCTGATTGCAAACGCAACAACACAACAAAATTGGCCGAAATTCAAGATGTTGCCTGTCTGGGTTACGGTAACACGCGGGCAACAAGTTTGTAAATTATACAACCGAGGTCATCGTAAAACGTCGGTGACTGTGCAAACATGCTCGAAATAATGGATTCCCTTTTTAGTTTCAGTACGAGTTGTAAACCTTTCGCACCACGACGCGACTGTGCGGAGCCAACATGTACATACATGTGTATTACATACGTATGTACAGTATGTACGTAAAATGGGGGATTTGTGGTTCCATTTGGAGATTTTGGGCTCTTTCTGAGGGTTCAGGTTGACGGAATGAAAATTAGAACCACTGAACTGCTTCGTGCGTGATGATACCGTTGTTGCGGCAAGTTGGCTCACTTTCTGATGTAAAACGATATTCGGAAAACCGCTTATCGTAAAACTGTTTTCGAATTTATGATCGCCCATCGCACGACAATTTTCACGTGAGAACAGGACATGGATCATAAGATGTCACTCTGCCACTACAGTACCCAATGCCAAGAACAGGCCAGATAGTTGAAACATCAAATGGTACACTCACACCATAGTCCTGCACGCAAATCGCGGGAACGTTAGTTACCTTACTGAACATGAGAAGGCAAACAATACCAATCAACAAAAAAGCATTTCAAAAATAAAAAAGTGAAACAAAAACCAGTTACCATTTTCTGTCGATGCGCGCGTCGTTTTGCAGCAGCAGCCAGCCGCAGTCTGCGTGCACTGGCTGAGCTGATGTTCAATGGACTGTCTTGAAACATCACGCAGGGTGATTCGTCGATGGAATTAAGATGCTCGGGACTCAGTTTGATCATTGGACGGGAACCGGAACCTGAATTTAACAGGACTATGAATTTTTCATTCGGACTACTCTCCTTTAATTCACCTCGACATTAGGCCACAATCAAGCTTGGTGATCGGAATGGATCGCATCTGTGTTGATCACGTGACTTGTTTCCAATGGATTATTTGACAGTTGATGCCATGCCTTTCACAGACTTTAACATACTTTATTACCAGAATGCCTTGGGATTTCAAGCATTTGAAATTATTGTGGCATGGCATTAGTATGACATGATATCTCACATCAAGCAAACTCAAGGAAAGCCACTTTGACCAAGACAGCGGACCAATCGACCGGCCACAGGCTACAGTGGACGACAGTTTCGTATCACGTACCTTTTGATAACCCAAGGGGGATGGACATTGGACAGCACCTGAATTGTAAGTGGAAGAAAAACAGGTTTTTTTTGAAAGAAACTCACTCATCGAAGCCAGAAACGCATTCTCGCCGCCGGTACTGTAGTCGGAGTGATACGTGGTGACTGACTCAACTTCGTACAACGTGCGCTTGTACATTGTGTGCTGCATTGAAAATTTTGAAATTCCAGAGTTCACTTTCTGAAATAACATTTCTGTTAAACGTAGCACTCTGGTGACTGAAGGCAGCGCTCGCAAATCATAAAAGCCCACATAGAAATTCGAACTGCAAGCGACCTTTGCGCAACTGAAGCGCAGTTGGCTGGCGATTTCAAGCTTAGCTTAGCAGAAAATTAATCAACTTTTCGGATCTTGATATGAAAGTGGTCGTTATGCAATTGGAAAGCGCAGAGATCGGTTAAGGTCCCTAAACACCCGTACACCATCTGTTGGCTGCACGCTTGAACAGTCACAACCATGGGGCCGTATTTTCAAATGTCCAGAGCATATTCATTGACTTTCAAATTTGTTGCTTGACATTATAATGTCAAGATTAAACAAAACAGGTAACCAATGGTATGGATGGGTACACAAGATTTTGTGTCCATGTGGTGCATTCGCACTGATGATGGCCTGCTGCACCACCCGTTTTCGAATGCAGGTCGAAATGAAACGAAGGACCAAAAAGCAATTGCTGTACAATTCACATTGTCAGCGAGCCATGCAGAATACAACAAATGCGCGAATGCATCCCAGCAATGATCAAAATCAACCCAAAGGCACTTTGCATCGGCTCATATTTCCGCCGATTGAGATAAAAACAATGCACACAGAAAAATAGGCGCAGAACGCAAAGATCAAAATGCAAACACCGATACATTTCTCTGATGCGCACAGATGCGGGCGGCCACTTTGGGTTATAGAACCCGGTGAAAAGAACTATGATTTCACTTTCAAATGAGGAAAACACCAGAATGATATCCGTTTTTGTCATTTGCTGATGCTATTTTCTTCTTATATGCACAGTGGTGATGTAATGAGGGGAGATGAAGCCTGTATTATTATGCTAGCGGACAAAAACGCCACAGTATGGCCGCACTCAGACAAACGCGAAAAGCGAAAAGCGAAAAGTTAACTTTTTGCTTTTGTCTGAGGGCAAAAGCGAAAAGTTAGCTTTTCGCTTTTCGCTTTTCGCGTTTGTCTGAGTGCAAAAGCGAAAAGTTAACATTTCGCTTTTCGCTTTTCGCGTTTGTCTGAGGGCAAAAGCGAAAAGTTAACCGCGCACAAACAGCAAACATAGCGTGTGCTGTTGCTCTGTTGATGTTCGACACGACGTTTCATTCTTCAGCAAGTTCAGCTGACATGTTTGGCGGTCGGATGTGGTTTAGTTTTATTGGTCATTTAGTGGTTACATTCGTAACAGTACTTCATTTCAAAATATTTTTCGGAATGGGACGCTGGCTTTGTTGTAGTTTCACAATGTGTATCATTCAAACAAACACCGGCTCAAAGTTGAGCGTGCGTTTCTGCGCCTGCCAAGCAAAACATTTTTGTCTTCTTAAGCTGGTCCATTTTATGCTATGATAACAAATGTTTGTTTGAATCATATTTTGTGATAGAGTTACATGACTAATTTCGACCAGCGTGAAAGTTGTTCATTTAGTGCAGGGGAACAACTTTTACGCTGGTCGAAATTAGTGATCCAACTCCATCACAAAATATGATTCAAACAAAAATTTGTCTTCATTGTCCTTAGTTTGCAACGGGTGTGCAGTCAGATTTTGGGAATAAGGAATCATGACGACTTTTCGCTTTTTAAACTTTTCGCTTTTGCCCTCAGACAAACGCGAAATGCGAAAAGCGAAAAGTTAACGTTTCGCTTTTGCCCTCAGACAAACGCGAAAAGCGAAAAGCGAAAAGTTAACATTTCGCTTTTGCCCTCAGACAAAAGCGAAAAGTTTTGCGACCATTAACTTTTCGCTTTTCGCGTTTGTCTGAGTGCGGCCTATTTCATACGGTTAACATGGTCGTATGGTTTTAGGTCAATAATCGGAGCGGCTAAACGGGTTGCGTGCGGTTGTTGACGTGCAGCATTGGCATGGTTGAAACGGAAAAAGTTTCTGGAAACGATCTCAAATGGTCCAAACCAGAAGAAATATTCTGTCAAAACAAATGCAGGAACCACACCAATAGCAAGCAGATAACAATCTGACACATGTGGAGAGCTGCATTCCCGCCCAAAGTCACGCAAAACACACAACACAGGGAAGCTTGTGTAACCGAGACCCAGCCCGGGTGGATTACAGTGGTGGTGACCACAACAGTAGTTTGCGAAATGTTACCGCACCAAGGAAAAACCAGTTGTGCACTTGTAAAATAGTGAACCCCGATACCCCCTATTGGGTCTCTCAACGCTCCAAAATGCATCAATTTCACATGAGACTGAGTGACAACATAATGCTTTAGGCGGAAATCCGTGTAAAGTTTGGGTTGGGTCAATCGTCACAGGCCAGAGGGTATGTATTATAGGCCGAAATAATGTTGTGGAGAAATGTAGCGCCTTTCCGGATGAGAGCGAAAACTGGTATTTTCACGAAACTGTGGCATGTTTTATGTATGATCACTGATTACAAGGGGCTGTATACACGTTGTACTAAAACTTCAGCGCTGCACTGCTATTAAACATTAAACATGGTGTGAAAATTACAACCCAAATCTTAGTAATTGGAAGAAAGTTGAAAAAGAACCCCGCGCGAATATTTACAACAGGCGGTGCACATAAAAACAAAAACTGTACGAGCACACGCGGGAGCTACAATAACAGTGAAAAGTGCATGAAACTTGAGCATCTGGGAAAACTATCTAAAAAAGAGAGAAACTCTTGGAAATAATATACAAAAAAGAGGTAACAATGATGATGAACAGTTTACAAGTGGCTGTACACCAGCAAGCACCCAACTGTGCGGGCAAAAGATGGAACAATGGAAATTACTATACACAATTATAATGACTTAACGAGCTACTGTATTCCACATGGCGGCAACTTCCACAGAAGTCCCAGTCTGGGATGAGCATCGTGTAATACAGAGATCAACCATGCACTAACCTAACATCCTGCCAAGGTCCAAGGCGCCATGCTTGCGAAGAGTAGTTTTACCACATGGGGTGCTTTGGTGAACATGCGAGTTCTGGACTGATTTTCTGAACCAAAATATGGTTGCCTCGCGTAGTCATGGAATGTTATTCCTTAATTATGTCACAAACAAGGCAAGGAGGGAGAGTGGCAAATGCGCCTAATTTTCGCTCAAAAAATTAAGCGAGATGAAAATCATGACGGATCATCGGTCATTATGCGCTTGAAACCATCTTTCAGCTCTTTGTCTGGTAATCTTGCAGCAAACAAGTGGCATACCCATCCCAAACATCTAAGTTGATACTCTTGAGCCGCAAAACAGTCCGTCATGTCAAGTATTATTGTCATGTCTGTTGGGCTGCTTTCAAGACAGTAATCCCCCGGAAATATTTAGCTTTTTATTGTGCTGTCACCTTGCGCAGTGCACATTAGGGGCTCGTGTATGTCGTAAATGGGGGCTTGTTTGCATAACAACAGAAGGATAATTGTTTCCGGGCATACTTTATGGCGTGCAATATGGGACGAAAATAAGGTTTTGTCGAGTTAGAGAATTGCATTTTTGTCTTTGAATGGTGTGACTCCTTTAATCTTCCGGTTTTTGCGAAACATGATACGAATTTCAGCATATTGCAGACATAACACTTGCGTAAACTATGGTATTTTTGCTATGTTCGTGTCCAGTTTCACGTACAAAAAGTGTTCAAGTGCTATTGTCTAGCCGGATGCCCTGTTTGCTTTGCTGCATCAAAATGAAAATTCGCTGGGTAATAATGAAATGTTCAGAAATCACATCAATGTATAATACAGGAGCCTTTTTCATGAGCGGAAAGACTAGAGATATCATGGTTTAACAATAACAGAATAATGAGTTATAAAACAAAAACTCAAATTCAAGATAATCAGCACAATATACTGTATATATTGCTAATCGCTTCTATCCGGCAACGCCAATGTTTCCTCATTAATATCATAATCACTGAAATTCCTCTGCAAATGGTACCAATGTCCGAAAGCACCGATGTCCCACACATATTCTCGCCAGTAATGTCGCCATTTCGGCCTCAGCGGTTTGCAATGTTCGCTGAAAAAATAAAAGAGAAAGTCTGGGTTACTGTAACTGAAAGCATTTTCGTCGGAAACCAGGGCGAACGCACTGGCAATACAGCGGGGGAGACCGGTGAATAGTTTCAGGCGGTGCTTGCGTTTGGGCTTAGGCTTTACAGCCCAATAGTTATGATGAGGATTCTGTATAGTTTACGATTGCATAAACCAAAGCCACAGACTCTTTGATCAAATGCTCTTTGATCAAATGACGTGGCCATCTGACCAGCCTGGTATATAAACCGGGGAAATCTCGTTATTTTCTTCATTCATTTCTTTTCCATCGACAAGAAGCACATCCAACTTTTCCCAACATCGAACTTCGACACCACAAATCTATACCGACTGCCATCATGATGACCCAACCTAGACTATCGACCCTTCTGCTGTTGCTGGTGATGTGGCTGCCAAGTGGATGCGCGATCACGGCCAAGGAAGAGGCAGAAGCAAAGAAAGACTGCGAGATAAAAGCCAACTACAAATACCATAACTATAAATGCTACTATTTCGATGCGGCAGAACCGCTGCACGTAAATTACCATGACACGCACACATACTGCTACCAGGATACGAAGCGGCCTCATCTCTACAAGCAGGGCCTGCGTGTCGTCATCAACAACAAGCAGGAGTTCATTGATGTGTTGAACAAATTCGTAAGTTTCCCGGGGGACAATGAAACATCACAGCAGGAAAGCCATCGACACCATTCAGGGTGTGCAAAAGACAGCAGATCGAGCGTTCTGGACCGGCGGAAAATGGGAGCAACACAACTACGTCTGGAACGGCGACAAATCTCTGGCGGTGCCGATGAATGACGATCTCTGGATTGAACAGCCCTCGACAAACCAACAATTCGCCCAATGTGTGAAGTTCATGTACAACGAAGACGAAGTTGGCTTGAAAGCTGCCGATTGCAGTCATAAAGCAGCTCACATTATGTGCATGTTCGAGCGCACCAAAGCTGGTAGAGGTTAGTGGGTGTAGTTTCACAGACCATTTTTCTTGTTGCCGTACTGTATTATATCAATGTCCATTAACGACACAACATCAAATTGCAGTGCCCGTACCCCGAGCAGCGCCGATTTCGAACAAGCTTCACTATCAGTCCATGATCGGGTTTGCCGCGTGTCTTGCCACGTTGCTGCTTCGCTACCGCCAACAATGACTTTCAATGAATGACCATCACTTTCAACAAATCCAAACCTCACGAAACACAATGACCATGACAAACATACAAAAATATTAGTGCTGATTTATTTTCCGAACTTATTTTGAGCGACCAAAGAACAAAAATATTTTGAAATTGTGAGGCTTCCCAAAACCCCGAATACGAATGCGGTCAATTACCCCTCCTTATATTTTGGTGATTTTCAAGACAAATTTATGGAGATTTAGGTAGTGAAATGATGAAGTGATATTATGATTATGCGTTGTGATTGAACTAAACGTTTGTGTCCCGCTTATTCTTTAACGCTATGAAATCTGAATTCATGAGTTGACGAACGAATGAAACTACTGATTATGAATTGCTTCCGTTCAGTTCGTGTTACGCTGATGTTCCAACAGGACGTTCAAATATTGTCAGTGGAACAATTTCTTGAATCCTTCAACCGTACCACCCACGTCTAAAATCTCGATTACTTGGGCTGAGTGAAAAAGTCGCTATCTATTCGAAAAGTACCGAATACTGAAGTAGTTCCGTAGTTATTGTATAAATCTGAATCACCGCATTTACCCACTTATAATCGGCACCTACGCATTAGCGCCGTATTAATCACAACTGAAGCAATCAATGAACTCACGCATAAAGGCAATTCCGTGCGCCAGCGTCAGCTTTGTACATAATCGAACACAGAAATAGATTGAGTCGTTTCAGGCGTTCCTGATCCAGTCTCAACGCAACATCTGCTAATCTGAAACATCGATGTTTGGTTGACGGTTTCGTTCACCACAAACAATTGTATACAGAGGGACACAATAAATAAGACGCGCTGTATCTCCGATTTCATTGACTACGTAATATAGCTTTTAGGAGCAATCTGTACCTAAAATTAGGAAGTTAGGTACAAGTTGCACTTAAAATTTCCACACTTTGTACAGAAAACGAAATTCTATATGCTGGATCTCTCGACCCTGCACCAATAGATTTAACCCAACCCCCTACCTTTCAGCCACTTGTGCATTCCTCTCCCCGTCGCCCAATATCAACAGCTCGTGTCTTTGTCCAATCACATCGCTGACGTAATCCTCAAACGTCGGGTTGGTGCGCACGGCCTGCACGCCACACGCAAATATCGACGCATAAATGGCCGTCCGAAGTTTGTTTTCCTGCAAACATGAGGATTGTGTATGCAGTATGCGTACTGTCGAACGCAAAGTGCTACGATGAAGAGCGCGGCTGGACAATGCAAATGTACTGCATTGTCGTGGGCGCATACTGCCAGAGCACCGAAGCACTTGTTGAGACCAGCGTGAAAGTTGCTCATTTCGGAATGGGGAAAGAAGTTTTACGAGGGCCAAACAAAAATTGTCTTTGCCTTGACCAACACGTTTGCACGCAATATTACAGCCCAGCAAAAAGATCTTCTGGGGGGGCTTTTTGGAGGTAAATTTGCCAGCGGCGTTCGCACTGACGAGCCCTGGCGCCTCGGTCTGTCTCAGTGATGTAGTTGGGAAGGGGGTATGGGGGGTATTACCCCCCAACTGCTAGGTAGCTTTCTTGCTCTGAAACCCATACCCCCCAAACTGGCTAGCTAGCTTTCTTGCTCCGGTCATCAAGTAAAAAAGTGTTAATTTTAGTGCCAAAATGACCGTTTTATGGGCCAAAATAATGGTCTAATTCGTTCAAATTTTCTCACACGTGCACAAACATACGCATTTTAAGGCTTATTTTTAGCATAATTTCGACCAATTTTTATACCCGTTTTCGACATCTGGACCAATACCCCCAAATCGGGGTACCCGGCGCACTAGCTAGCTTTCTTGCTCGGACCAACTACATCACTGGTCTGTCCGCGAAAGCAGGGCGAAACAGACCAACCTTACTGCACTCAGTACAACGTAGTGTTTACCATCAAATTTGACGCGGACGAATGTCAGCATTCACAAACAAAAAAAGAATCAAATCCAAACCAACCCAGGCGCCCTGTGCTGTCTCCACCAACGCTGTGGTGTAATCTTCGCGAAGTATTTTGAGATAGTTGACGAAATTAACGCCCATGCGACGAAACACGCCACCAACACGTACACGTATGGAAGTCATTGACTCAACTTGGCTGAAACATTGGTCAACATTTGAACTAAAATGAAGAGAAAAATAAGATAAAGCCACCGCATTACTATAGGCTTGTAGCTGGAACAATTCTTACTCCAGAGAAGAAGCCTGCCATAAAACAACATTTTATTGCAATCATGACTGTGGTATGTATCTAGGATCATTGCAATAGATCAATATCAAATGGGGAAGGAATACCACAGAATAAAAGTTAAAAACAACCAAGGCCTTAATCGTCACAATAATAATTACATACATAGCCCTGAAAATAAGCAGTGGGTAAAGTGAAGTTTTAGGTTATCGGTGTCTGATCATGCTATTCGATAAAATAAAATCAACTAAACGATAGCTAGCAAAAAAAGAGAAACCGTTACAAATCATCAACAGAGAAGATCGAAATTCGGAATAAATACCCATAAACATAAATGTCAGAGAGAATGATTGATAGAACAAACAGACAATCACAGAGAAAGAAAACAATAGACGCACAGCAGCGGTCAAACTTCGGTATGTATGAGGGTACGAAAAAACAGCAGGAGGCAGTATCTCTTTACAAAACAACCACAAGCTACAATTAACACCTAAATATTCATAAAAACACAGCTCATTCCCCATTTATTCCATCTTGCGCGGTGGTTTGCGGCCCCAGTAGATAAACACTTGAGCGAAAATGATGCCGTTGAGAATCGACGCGATGATGTACGTGATAATGACCAGCTGGTCGTTGGTTTCCTGTAAAGAAATGAACAAAATAATTAAGATAAATAATACTGAAACGTAATTTAAAACCAAAGATCCCACCTGAACACTTGTGAATATACGTGCCAAACAACCGACAAACTGCAGTCCAACGCTGATCGAGGACAGTTGGCCGGTGCTGCGGTTGGATATGTTGGTCTGGATCTGGATGCCCTGCAAAATTTTTGGGTTAATAAATGCCTGAATGTAACCTCATAATTTATAACATTTACTTGTGGGATTTTTTACCGACACTCACTGATCCAAGTAGTTATCGCAGCAGTCTGCCAGGACATGCCCAAATAAATACTTGAGTAAAACAAACATCAGAAATTGCATCGCAGCTTTCCCTAGTTACAATCAATTTACATGCCTGAACCTTCCTGAACAACTTTTTGTCAAAATATAACAAAGAAAAAGTACAAAAATAACATAAACAACATAAGGAAACCTTTGAAAACACCGTAATCGGTATCGTGGCTGCCTGTAGGAAAGTGAGCATTGCCATTGGCACTTTGTTGAGGTACAGGGCACCTAAAACGATCAAATGTATTGTCTTTTCATCAGAACTTTCAGTTTTTATCCAATCTACGAGTAAAGTCTCCCAAACTGTAAGTCAAAAATAATAAAATATAAGGTCTAGCATCATCTTCGTGACATGATCGCGGGAACCATTAATTTCGGTCACCACAAAGAATATCTGCAACGATAATGTTTTGCTCGTTTCGGCCTGTTTTCACAGACGGGTGAGGTGCCAGGCCTCGTCGGTGCGAACATCTCTGGCCAATTCACTTCCAAAAGGCACCACGAGCAGAGTTTATTGCTTGCGTAAAACATTACCGCTGCCCACAAAAGTGCAGGTCAGTGAGAGAGGGCAACGGGTAATTCAACCACACGTTAGCCCCACTCCAAGACGAGTAATCATGAACTTAACAGCAAATTGAGAAAACAGTATCATTCAAAAAAATTGACAATATTAGAGGGTCACTATAAAGAGGACACAAACACAGAAAATTGTTTCATATCCTTGTCATCTGTAATTTCCAATTATTTATCATGAAATCAACCACACCAACAAATAACAACCCCCAAAACCGTCCAACCAATAGTTGCAGACAAGAACGCGGTGAAGAGGAGCGCTTGAGGCAATCGATCGGAGAACACGAGAATTTGTAGAATGATAATCGACACTTGCAACGTCATGAATAGTGCGTCGCCCCATTGGCTGAAATTCAACGAAGGACTTTTATTTTTTAATTGTATCCTTTTGTTTTTAGCATCGATGCGAAATTGTTTGGAAACAAACACAAATCTCAGCTTTCTATGAACCAGTGAAACAGAAGCGTACTGCGTGAAGATCCAGTTTTTGCTTTCTTTCGGGGCCATATTTAAGTCCTGTTTCTCAACAACAAAATTGCTGGTTGACTCAATCGCTGAGATGTGTATTGTGAGAAATGTTTTCACTCTCGCTAGAATATTTAACATACTTGCCATAAAAAGTTGATCACAAGTTGATCTCAAAATCCCCCGATGCATACCTAAAATTGAATCGCTTCGCATAACTATATCCGGACGTGCCCATGCACGCGAGCCAAGCGAGCAACATTGACAACAGGGACACACCAGCACCACTGCGACCCGACTGGATTTTGATGATTTGCGGCATGAGAACTGCAAGATCTTTCAAGTGTATCCATTTGCCGGAAAAACGATACGACTGCTTAGATATCTCAAAATTTACTGGCATTTCTGACTTGACGAGAGAGGACTGAATTGCAACCCATGACTGTTTGTGTCTGTCGCGTGAAATATACAGAGTTGCAAATAACAGATAAACTATGCCCAAAAACCCACCGAGCGCCGAGCCAGCCGTGACGCCCAAACCAAGGAATCTGCTCGCCACCAAACGCATGCATTCTCCTACAACAGAAGTGGGTTTGGATGAAAAACAACACTCATCAGACAATCATTTCTGGTAAAAGACAACCCCAAAACCAACCATCCAAGAAGTCATACTGTACAAAGAACCGCTCGAAACAGTCGTGAGGGAACAGAAACACAATCACCTGCGACACAAACGAATTGCTTGCGAGGAACATGGTTCTTGCGATACTATACCCCTGCAAATAAACCATATAAGCCGCAAAATTGAGAATTGATTGCATCAAAAAAGTAGATCACACGTGTATGAATCGTGAATTCGGAATCAGAACCGATTTTAATTTGGAGCAAAAAGACGTCAAATCTAAATCCATTTTATTCAATTGTTTTCAGCACATCCACAAATATAACGACAACAAAAAATTATAAAATCACAACTAAGCACATCAGCACATCTACAGGTGCTTCAAATTGATAAGAATCAGAATTACTGTATCTATAAAAATAAGCGAACACGGATTTTACGAAAGCCACGATTTTGGCATGGGAAACTAGGAAACAACATCATATTGATTACATTATTCGAAAGCATTGCATTGTCTTAACTAAGTCATTCAAGCCACTACGGTTGAAAACTGCGCACTAGACACGAATGTAATGGCAATTATCAGAGTCAGAGCCGTAGAACCTATTAGCAAATGGCATAAAAATACGTAGGAACGGAACTTGAGTGAACATAATAAATAAGTATAGGAAACATAAAATAATATATAAATAGAATAATATGTACAGAAAGAAAACAGAAATTTAGGACAGTGAAGAAAGATAACAGACAAATAACAGAAAAACAACAACAGAATTTCTGAAATTTGGTTGATAGTTTTTAAATGTAAGACTGGAGTATCTTAGGATGGAATGGCTGATAGAGAAACGATCGAACGGAATGAAATACACAATTAATAAGTAAAAAAACACAGAACAAAAATAAGACAAAAGAAAACATTCATTGTCATGTGGTTTGGATGACTATAATCACACAAACACAACCAAGCCCCACATCCTATACAGCAATAAAAAATAATATCACTCAAAATAATGATTGTCCATAGAACTTTGCGCTGATCACGGGCATACATTCTCAGAAAACTAGAAAAGACAAGAGACTTCTCTAGTTTTCCGGCCAACAATATGAAAGATATCATTGTTCATTCTCAAGGAATCCATAAACATGCAATTCATCGATGTCAAAGTCCCTATTGCCGGCCAAACACGGATTATTGAATGTGTCACAATGCTCGCTGTAGCCGCTCACCAATTCACCTTCGAGACACAAACCGTCACCGCCACTGGAATTGAAAGAAAACGAATGTTTTGTTTTTGTCGTGTACCTGTTAACTGTTAAATTTTTTACTTTCACTACTGTACTGACAATCCATCAAACGAGTTCTCCTAAAAACTACAACTCCTAATAAGCAATTCCTGGAAGATTTCATTCTCAACCCAAAGTGTCGCCAGAATACTCGAGGCACTTTGACATTGATACTGATACTACGTGATATCAAAA
The DNA here is from genome assembly GCA_030248065.1 of Rhynchonema sp. JSB1_4. NCBI lineage: Eukaryota > Metazoa > Nematoda > Chromadorea > Monhysterida > Xyalidae > Rhynchonema > Rhynchonema sp. JSB1_4. The sequence goes on from JASAMV010003553.1 coordinate 22,519, forward strand.
GTTCGAAAAGTCCAAACCAGGTAAACCTGCTGCATCTGTCAATACAAATTTCATCTGTCAGTATGGAAAATAGGTACAATCTTCACGCATAGATCAGCATAAAACAAAACCCCTCTCTAAACTCACCCTCCACCCATTTTCATCCAGTCGTTGCCGGCAGCCTGGAACATTTCACTGGCCGGATTCGGCGCATACGACTTGTTGTGATCTCCAACCCAGGCAAATTTGAGTGGTTTTCCTTCGGTACCGCCACCGACAGTGGAAAATAGGAACGATTCGCCGGTACCGAAGTATTTCGACTTTTGTCGGTCCTTGCTCAATCGCTCGCACCACGCTTGCGAACAGTAGGCGCCGAAAATCTGACAAAGAGTTTTGACAATATTATAAGAACAAGCTCATTACGACATGGGCGCGTAAGATCGGGAACGGGCGGGAATGCGTAATGCTTATGTGAATCGATTTACCACAGTTTCGCGGCAGAACGCTTCCTATAAAACAGTGCAGATGGACAAAAAAAACAATACTTTTTTGACAAATTGTGTGTTGCAATACGGACATCAAGTTTCAAGAACAAATGAACATACCTTGATGAATATTCTTTCTCATGCTGAGTTACATTTTGAACTAGTTAAAGAACTTTTCAACATTTTTATTGGCAGGATCGTCATCCGTCACAATATCAGAAAAAGTTCCTTCAAAATTCTTACATACATATCGTGAAACATAAACAGTGTGGTGGGTGACAATTTCGAACAACTTGATGGATAATAAACCAACCACGTTATCTGCATTGGTCGGTTTGATAATGATCATAGTTTGTTCGGCTTGATCGATTAACGACCAGAATCGATTGAAACTCGTCCCCTCTACTTTCAGATTGAAGAGTAGTTTTGGAGCCAGCAGAGTGATGCGTTGTGGCAGCCAGTAGGATATCTCCATCGCCTAAAACCAACAAAATGATTTTTTGAACGATTTTGGGCACAACTGCACGCACAGTGACCAAGGACATGCTAAAAATTAAGGACAAACTTGTCAGGCATTCAGTGGGTGAACATTAACTGAGGACGACGAGTACCTGACCTGACACCTTTGGTTATTATGACGAATATCCGCTGGCAGGTGAGACAATAACGGAAATTTGGAAACTCCATTGCCGTTCACCATAGGTATGATTTCAGTGTATGTGCAGTGGGTTACAACAAACAGGGCAGACGGCATTTTCCTCGATCTTTCACGCGTAGATGACCAGCAAACACAGACATAACCAGAGTTATTCAACAAAACCCGTTTTGGAAAAATCCAACAAGCAGAACAAAACACACCATAGCGGCTTCAATAAAGCTGCAGTTGTCGAGCAAACAATCGACAAAATGATTTTGCATCGACATCGATATTTTCTGCATGTTGAACGCAGACACGCGGCGCGTTAGTGAACTCTCATTCTTTCGCCGCACCAGCTCGCTGTCCTCTTGGCATTTGCTGATCTCGGCTGTCTTGAAGTTGCGAATGTCGAAACAGTTCTGCAAAAACATTGTAATCGATTACTTTCAGATAGTTTGCTAGGTTTCAATTTCAGTAATAGTAGAATTTGGTTCAGTTGCTGCTTTATAAATATCACGTGGTGCTTTTACTTTCTCAGCATGGGTGTATTGTTTAACTGGATGTTGCGAATTGTTTCGAGTTTGAGGTGTCAGCCACTGATGTGGTTGGGGGGAGTATGGGGGGTATTACCAGGGTTGGATTAAAAAATTTTTTTATTATCGAACTTTTTTTTTTAAAAAAAAACTTTTTAAAATTTTTTTTTAAAAATCACTTTTTTTATTCCGGACCCCCAAAAAATTGGTTTCTAGAAAAATGAAATTTCTGAAATCATGTTACTTAGGTATGTTTTGAGGGACACTAAAGAGAACTTCTCCACTGACTTGCATGTTTATGTCGATCACCTGCGATCTAGCCCATTTGGTCATAATTTGAGAACCCGCCCGAAGGTAACTCTGTGGGCATATATGACAAAGGGAAGACCAACCTTCTGTTTGTGAATTTGGGGATAAATTTAAAGAGAGATAAAGAGTTACACCACACTCATGTTGTGTGACAAAAGCAACAAATGACAAATCCACACAACTGCAAATAGGCGAGCAAAGTGGAGTCTGTCGATAGCTTACGTCGATAGCTCAATAACTGCACAGTATACGGTATGGGGTGTCCTATATTATACGTGCAGCGATTGTTGGGATGTCTGGGAACTCTATGAGTCCATTACAACGCCATTTTAAACTGAAATATAAGCGCCGCAGGCGATTTTTTGAGAATGATGAGCAATAAAACGCATGAAAACATACATTTTTACCTTAAAAAAGTGAGAAAATAACGAAAAAAAGGGGAAAAATAATAAAAAAAGTGGACCTACTTTTTAAAATTTAAAATAAAAAAAGTGGCCAACTTTTTTTTTTTAAAAAAAATTTTTTTTTACAAAAAAATTTTTACTTTTTTTTTAATCCAACCCTGGGTATTACCCCCCAACTGCTAGGTAGCTTTATTGCTCCGAAACCCATACCCCCCCCCCCCCCCACTGGCTAGCTAGCTTTCTTGCTCCGGTCACCAAGTAAAAAAGTGTTGATTTTAGTGCCAAAATGACCATTTTATGGGCCAAAATGGTCAAATTCGCTCAAATTTTCTCACACGTGCACAAAAACACGCATTTTAAGGCTTATTTTAGCATAATTTCGACCAATTTTTATACCCCTGTTTGTGACTTCTGGACCAATACCCCCAAATCGGGGTACCCGCCTAGCCAGCTAGCTTTCTTGCGCCGGACCCCTCCAGCTAGCTGGGTTTCTTGCTCGAACCAACTACATCACTGGTGTCAGCACGAAGACGAGATTGCGAAGTAAGTCCTCCGTGGTTACCGCAGGGCTTACAAAACAAGCGAATGAACCAATGAAATCCAGAAACAAAAATAGTGCTTGATTTACTTTCACTGGGACGAACCACAGGTTTCTGGTAGTTGTCCAGAAAACTCGCAGAATCCCCCATCGGATGCAACTCATTTCTATTATTCTGATGTTGACACCATAATGTTGCTCAAAACAGCTAACTTCAAAAAATTCAAGCAGCACCACTTCGAAAAAAAACAGCCAACTCAACACCCCCTCAGACCTTGAGCAATTTCTCGGGCGGTATCGTAATATTCTTGGTGAACGTTTGTATCTCATCCGTCAACATGGCAATAGTCCATTGTCCGGCCGGGGCTCGCGGTGGACGCGACTTGTGCCATCGATACCAATAATGCAGGATGGCCAGGCATGCACGGAAGAGCACCTTCTGGCCTTCGAACAGGAAGCAGTCGATTACGCGAACCTGCAGACGGAATGTTTCGGAAAGGGTAAGGAGAAACGTGTCACTTCATTGTTCGCATTCTCGTTCTATCTCCAGGATGGAACCAGTTTTTTTCTCAAAATGGCCCAATGGCGCATTGGTGGCTCATTTGCCAAAAATTTGGTGGCTCATTCTAGGCAGCTGGGTTTGAGGGTATTGATTTTTTTGGTAGACATGCATAGATTACAGATAGCTGACCCACGTTGAAGGGTCCCCCAACTACATCACTGGCGTGTGCTATATTCATACGATCGAACACAAAAGGGGTTCACAAACGGTATATAAATTCCAAAACTTAAGCTTCAAACTCGTAGGTAAAAGTGAAGGAAAAACAAAAACGAAATACAACAAAGCAATCAACTGCAACAAACCAAATGCGGGAACGGCAGGTCTTTGAGCACCCAAGCCTTCCAATCACTGAACACTTCGATCATGTCATCGTCACTGTTCGTTGGCAGCAACTTACGAATCAGATTGTACACGTGATTCTGAATATATGGTTCACACACATTGACATTTGATGTGAATAATTATGTTTTAAACTGGTTTGGTGGAGCACCCAAACCAACCACATAAATATACAGGGGAATCCCTACATTTGAGTTCTACAGCTGAATTTCTCTTCACGACAACTGACCTATTGATTCATCTTGATCAATTGATCTATTGACTTAATTCCTCAATCAAACAAGGTCTGGTCATTCCCACGTATAACATCAGCAGTAAAGAGGCCCTCAAACAAAGCCTGGAACGTTGTTTTGTGCTGGCTTGATGATTATGTCTTAGCCTGCGATGACATTTGTTTGACGATAAGCAAAAGAGATACTTCGGACTGCTCATCTGCGATACAGTGCCGGTTCCGAATTCCGTTTGACTAATGATTCTGTCTTTCTAGAACTTGCTGTAGAAAACATGCATTCAACAAATTGCACTTGGTAAGTATTGCCTGGTGATGCACGCGTGAAACATCAGGCGTCAAGTTCCTGTCTGTTTCTGACTAACAATCAAGGACAACTAAAAATTGACAAATTCACCCAAACCACCAAACCAAAACCCACCCTATACTTCTTTATCAACAACAACACAGTCCGTCTCGAAGCAGCAATCGCGATGTCGGTTTGCAGCAGAAACCACCCTTTCATATCCAACAACCGTACAATGCACGAATACGCCTCGGCCTCGTTCATGTAGTGCAGAAGACAGGCCGTCAGTGGGTACACTATCTGAAACCGGAGATTATTTGGGTCAGAAATTTACGGCTATCAAATATGTTTCCAAGAGGGCAGTGGTTGAGTACTGTTTCGTATGCCTGCATGTAGCTTTCAGATTTTCCACACAGCATTGAACTCGTGCGACAGGTTTCCGCCTCCACCCTCCCTCTACCTAATCTGAAACTAGAAGTCATGCTTTTGTGAAACATAAGGTGCAGACTAGAAACCGAACTTGATGCACCTTCAAAACTTTCATTCAGTTTTCGGCATCACCCGTTCGTTTTTGTGGTTCGGTCTGGGATCTAACTTTGCGTGCCCCAAACTCTTGCTTATTTGGGTACCGGATCAAATGTAACGAAAATGAGTTCCGGTGGAAAATTGTCAGCTGATCCTTCAGCAAACTTACTGCTTACTTACTTGCGACAAAGACACAGGTACATCCATCCGCAACACCAACCAACCGGAATGTACGTATAATCTGGTCTGAGTGTCTCCAAGACAGTCAATAATCGCCACAAAGTGTCCCGTCCATTCTCATTCAGTTGATGATCGCAAATGACCATGCTCTGACCGTGTAGGATGTTGGGACGGCAGGCCACTGAAACATCAGTGTGGACCGATAAAATCCCTTTTTTATGCTCGTGGACGTAATACTTGGACTGACCTTCTTTAGATACCCGTGAGTCTGAATAAATTACTTCAGTGGTCCATGAAAGGGATGCGAGAGCATTGTGTGACTGTTGTATTTAGCAAATTATTGAAAAAATTAATTTGGGCCCTTTTCACCCCTTTTCGGGGGGTTTAACCCCCGCATCCCCCCCCCTCCCCCCCGACACCACACCCCCAACAAAAAAAAAAAAAAAAAAAAAAAATTTTTTTAAAAAAAAAAAAAAAAAAAAAAAAAAAAAAAAAAAAAAATCCATGAAACATAATGATTTTTCATATTTGTGTGCCGACTGCCGAGAAGTTATTCACAAAGTTCTGTGGTCAAGTTGAAGGCTAGTCATCATCGTATGAAACATAAGCGGCCAATGGCATGGGCTGTTAAAAAAATATTAACCATTGGGTCGCAGTTTTTGAAAACAAAATACTCTCAGATGGCGTGCCGCTGATTTCACTAATTTACTCAATGACAAGCGCTGGTTGAAAGATTGACATCAGGATACACAATAATCCGGTGTTCCCGATCACCAGGCCGCACAATTGGAAGCCAAAATTGAACGTGAACCACCTAGTCTTCCGGAAACTGATAAAAATGACAACTTACATCCAGTAGTTCGTAATTTATTTACATTCTCAATGTACACCGTCATTCGGCCTTGATGTTCCGAATCGCGGCACAATTCCTTCCATAATTCCGCTCTGATTCGGTGATTGGCTGGCCAATTGTTTGATCGGAGAAACTTTTTAACCTGAGAATTTATGAGCAAAGGTTTTGGACAAAAAACAAGCATATTGCCTATGCGCCATGATGGAACAGTTTTATGAGGTCGTCGAAACGTTTTTAATGAAGGCGTGGAACCGTCTTTCATCTTCCAATAGGTCGTGAAATCCTGCTTGATATTGCGGAATGCAACTGAACCATGATGAGCCCATTTCATGACCATATGGAGGAAGCCGAAAGAATAACGTCGAACCTTAGCGCCAGTGCCCGTTCGCATCACATGCCGTAATTCTCCCAATGTGCCCAACTTTGGGTCGCAATTGGACGGATTCTCAACGCGGATGTCGGCAAACGGTGAAAATGGCTGACCGGGTTTCACCTGAAGACAAACTAATAATTTTGCTGCATTGTCGCACATTTGGAAAAGGGATTTCAGAGTTTATCTAAAAACCTTGCAGATTCTGTTGGTGCTAAAAACTTACCTCTTCGCTGGTACCAGCCTCATCATCTGCCGCAGCCCGTTTTCCCATTGAAAATAAAATTCCACTTTTTAAATCTTAATGTTCAACTTGGTTTTCTCAAACGGAGCCAAGATATGTGCATGTGAACAACCAAATAGCACTCAATACAATAACACTTTCAGAGTGCTTTTCAAACCGCAATAGTACATCAAAAGCAGCTGCCAGACAGAACAGTGGCAGAATAAGTGGTATAGCCCAAGAAGGACCTGCCCAAAAAGATCTAAAACGTACTGCAAGCACGCGCCACACGCAACGCACATAGCTTGCTGGCTACGTCATAAGCTTCGTCTGCGTGCCTGTTAGCCTGGTCTAACCACCCAAAGCCAAGTCCAGTACTCAGCCTGCATAATAAATCAATAGAGCTGCGTGTGCGCGCTCTGTGTGTTTGGGTTACGTGCTGCAGTGCGCGAGCTACATGTTAGCTTTGGGTGGTGAACAGGCCAAGCTGCTTCAGACAGCTTTTACGACGCTACCTCACAGCGCATTCTGCTCGAGCTGACCGCGCGAGATTTGAAATATATATTTTGGTTACTGTCCTTGTTTTTAATCAAAAAACGTTCCGTCACGTTTTATCTGCTGATAAAAGCCAGCTGATCGTTTTTATTGACGTTGTGCGTGTGTCGGACAATCAAAACAAAAATACTGGAAATTTGCTCCCTTTTTTGCAAGCTGCATGCCGCATTCCGAAAACGTTTCTGATTCGTTCACTATTTCTCCAACTGATGATAGTGTTATCCGTCCCCTGTTTCTCCTTCCCGATCAAAAAAACCATCGGTCATGTGTTTTGTCTGATAAAGCCCTTGTGTTACTATGGTAAATTTCTAATTTCGTTGCCTCATATATTTTTGCAGACGCCGGAAAACTCTTGTTCGAAGTCGAGGCAGGCAACAAGCTCAACACTCAGCTAACAAGCCACGCAGCTGGCTCGTGTGCGTTTCGAATGTTTCAGTCGCACAATCTGTGTGTGTCAGCTGCGTGGCTTGTTGACTGTGTGTTGAGATTGTTGCCTGCCTCGACTTCGAACGGGAGTTTTCCTGCGTCTGTAAGAATGCATGAGGCAATGAAATTAGAAACTTACTATAATCACAAACAGCTTTTCAGATTCAAGATATCAACAAAAGAACCAACACCACAAAATTTTTCAGTGCCGACCTTTATAATGATGCTGTCCTGCCGCAAGAAAGGTGTCGGCGGCGGTAGAATTTCGTCAACTTCGTCTTTTTCATCATCTTCGTCGTCTTCCTCCGCCAGCGTGAATCGATTGTACATCTGAAATGCGATAAACCAATATCAAGATAAAATATTGAATGAGATCGAAGAAGATGAATAAAAAATATCCAACCGATTGGAAAATCGACGTTTTCTTCTGCGGCGGTGACGCCAGTGGTGACGGCGTGCTTTTGTCGCTGATCGAAAATCGAACCGAGCTCTTCTTTTCGCGAAATGCGCTGCGTTTACCGGCTGCATCGTTACTGCTAATCGCGTGGCTTGTGCCTGCGGTAATATTCCTTGTTTTTCATCTCGGCGTCAAGCAGGGATTTTTTGACCAAGTTTAGACAACGGATTGAAAAAAGAAAAACCCTGACGTCAAGCACACACACACTTACCAAAATTCTCAGCTCAAACTCGGTGATCGAAGCAGACTTTCGGATTGATCATCAAACTTGACGCATGGAAACAGCAACACCAACCTCCGGGAGTCTCAAACTGCAATGACGGTGCGGTCGCACTGCCTTTCACGGCGGTCGGCGATTTCAAAATCGGTTTCGGACTCAATGGAGTCGAATTTCCAGAAGTGTCGCCTGCAGCAGCCGCGCCATTGTTTTGCACAACGTCAATATTGAGTGGCGGCAACGCGCTCGGTCGCTGCTTGCCCACTTCAACAACCACGTTGTTGTTTTTAACCATGTTCTTCTTGTTTGTGCGCTCGCTTTTGGTGACCTATCTGGAAAACGACGCGACGATACGACAGCTGAATGAAATCCTCTAAAACTTATTTTCAGCACGAAAGACTGGTGCAAAATTTTTAGCTTGGCGCACAATGAAGCGGAAGCTTTGTGCGGAAGAAAATAAAAAGGGTGTTTTGGCGACTTTTGACATCATTAATCTAAAAATCACCCATTTTAGGCCTAAAATGCCCATTTTAGAATAGGTTTCTCGCTGCCCCCGGCTGGTGCAGCAGGTTGAGACTTTTGGTTCAAAACGGAAAAGGTATTTTTTCACTCCAAATAGGCAAAAAATCGCGGCGTTTTAGTGCACATTTTCATCAATATTTGGACCTAAGAATTTTCTTCCCCCTGGCTCGCCCGGTACAGCAGGTACAGGCAGGTTGTCGCCCCACATTTTTGGTGATACAGAAGGTTGCCGCCCCGCCTAGGTGGCTACACCACTGCACAGCGCCCCTTCGCTTGGACCAGTCCAAAGAAGGAACAAAAACAAAGCCCCACTAAGTTGTGGCATTTTTCGTTGTGCTACGCTTGAAATCTTACAAAATCGCGCGCTTCGCGCGTCAGATAGACACGTTTTCAGTGAACTCCGACAGTTAGAAATTCCGAAGTGTTCCAAATTTTCGCGGCCCGACTGCCCAAAACACCTCTGCCGCCCGGCCCAATTTAATATCGTCGGAGGTCGCAATCGATTTTGGCTGGGCCGGGCCGGGACCGGAGATTTGGAGGATCGGGCCGGGCCGGGCCGGGCATGACTTATTTTGTCAAAAAATTGAGATAAAGGCAGTCTACGGGAGGTTGTCACTCAGCCCCCGAATACCGTAACCCACCGTAATATTGATCTGCAAGGATCGTGTCGAGACCATTTTGTTTTTTTATCTATGTTTTGCGTGTTAGCGCCAACACCAACCAACATTTCGACGTTTTGGTGATCGCGCGCACGATGACAATTTCCAGCTTGCTGCCGCTAATACACGTGTCGATAAGCAGCGATCAGCATGGGTATCGCAACGATCTCGCTTGCGGTGGGTTACGGTATTCGGGGGCTGAGTGACAACCCCCCGTAGACTGCCTTTATCTTGTCCAGTGTTGGAGGTACTCTGGAGGGGGGATACCTACTGTACCGCGCTCGGAGAGGGGGATACCTACTGTACCAGAGCCGATGGCCTGGGGGGTTATGTACCTAGGCGGGGTTTGGGGGGGTTAGGTTTTGGGGTGAAAATTTTTAATGTGTTTATTATGTGTGGAATCGTGTGAAAACGTAGTATTTGCGCGCATAGCGCGCGAATTTGGGGGTAATTTGACATAAAAACCACTGATTTTACACTAATTTTGGCCATTTTGGTCAAAAATTGGCACTTTTGAGGCAAAATCGGGGGGATACCTACTGTACCGGGGTGAAAATCGGGGGGGGGATACCTACTGTACCATGCCAAACATCGGGGGGATACCTACTGTACCAGGCGAGGGGGGATACCTACTGTACTGGGGGGGGGGCTCCCCTCCCACCTCCAACACTGATCTTGTCAAAAATTCTCTAATTTCTGATGGATTCGGCAGACACTAACCAACCAAACCAGTAACCGAACCGCCGCTCCGAAAAAATGGGTGGTGGGAACACTAACACTAACCGCCTCGCCGGACCAGGAACAACACTTTGTCCCGTCCTGTCCACCAAAAAATAGGTTCAGAAAAATCGCAAAAATTATGACAGAAATCGGGTGGAATCTGAATCTAACCCATAAAAGTCGGAACGGGCCGGCCGCCCGATGCGACCTCTTTCTGTTGTTTTTTCATTTGACCGTACGGTGCGTACCGTAAAAACCTAAATACAGCCCCCCGGAATAGAGCCCCCCCCGTAATTCAGCCCCCCAAAAAGGGGTCAGTGAATTAATAGAGCCCTCCCCCGGAATAGAGCCCCCCGTCAGTGTTGGAGGTACTCTGGAGGGGGGATACCTACTGTACCGCGTAAGGAGGGGGGATACCTACTGTACCAGAGCCGATGGCCTGGGGGGTTATGTACCTAGGGTTTGGGGTTTGGGGGGGGGGTTGGGGGGGGGGGTTAGGTTTTTGGGTGAAAAGTTTTGATCTGTTTATTATGTGTGGAATCGTGTGCACACGTAGTATTTGCGCGCGCAGCGCGCGAATTTTGGGTAATTTGAGGTAAAATCCACTGATTTTACACTAATTTTGGCCATTTTGGTCAAAAATTGGCACTTTTGGGGCAAAATCGGGGGGATACCTACTGTACCGGGGTGACAATCGGGGGGGGGGGGGGGGGGGGTACCTACTGTACCATGCCAAACATCGGGGGATACCTACTGTACCAGGCGAGGGGGATACCTACTGTACTGGGGGGAGCTACCCCCCAAACCCCCCCCCCCACCTCCAACACTGCTACCCCCTAAGTAACATCCCCTACGGTGCTGTGGCTACTTTGGCGGGGCGGGTAGGGTACATAGGTGGAAAAAATCTGGGCGGGTAGGGGGGTAGTGTACCTGGGATTTTGGGGGGAAATCCGGCTTGGGGGAGGGGGGGAGATTTTTCGGGGCGGGTAGGGTACAACACAAGTTTTTTCGCGTGCCTGTTTTTATGTGCTAAAAAGTACATATATCGCGCGCAGCGCGAGATTTTTTGCGCTTTTTAGGGTTTTCGGTCGAAATTTGGGCATTTTTGACCGAAAAATGGGCATTTTGGGGGTAAAAATCGGGGCGGGTAGGGTACCAGGGCGGGGCGGGTAGGGGGTAGGGTACCAGAGCGGGGCGGGTAGGGGGGTAGCGTACCAGGCTGGGGCGGGTAGGGTACCATTGGGGCCTGGGGGGACCCCCCCCCCACCCCCCCCCCCCCCAGCCACAGCACTGATCCCCTATACAGTAGTGTATTAACGCTTGATAGTGGTGCTCAGGTACATTTCTGCACGTTTCTTGTTCGTTCAGAGCACATAATACGCCTCTTATTGACCAATAGACAGACACGAATAAATGCGATTACAAGCGAAAAAACATCCTTTCAAACCAGAGGTCGCAATCGGGCCGGCCCCACCTCGGGCCGGGCCGGGCTGCGATTTTGGGCTTTTGGCTCAAGGGCCGGAGATTTGGAGGGTCGGGCCGGGCCAGGCCGGAGATTTGGGGGTACGGGTCGGGCCGGGCCGGAGATTTGGGGGCTCGGACCGGGCCGGGCCGGCCAAACCCGGCCCGATTGCGACCTCTGTTTCAAACCGCTTTCTGGGAACAATTTTTTCAGGTTCGGGTCAATGAATTAATAGAGGCCCCCCGGAATAGAGCCCCCGTAACAGTGTAGTTCCTGGTCCGGAGGGGGAACAGGCGGTACCCCCCTTTTTTCGGAGGGGGAACAGACGTACGCACCTGGGGGGGAAGGGGGGGGGGACCCGGAAGGGGGGGAGGACCCAAATTTGGAGAAAAGTCATTTTTTGAGGTCGAAAATTTGGCTCATTTTTGTCCCCTTTAGGAAAAAAATCTCAATAAAAGGGGAGGGTATTTTGGCGATTTTTGACGACATTGACCTAAAAATCACTCATTTTATGCCTAAAAATACCTATTTTAGGCCAAAATTTACCTATTTTAGGTAAAAATTGGGGGAGCAGACGTACCCGGAGGGGGAACAGTGGGGCAGGCGTACCATGGAGGGGGAACAGACCTACCCGAGGGGGGACCCCCCTCCCCCCCCAGGAACTACACTGCCCCGTAATAGAGCCCCCAAAATGGGGTCAGTGAGTTAATAGAGCCCCCCTTCTATTTAGGTTTTTACGGTATTGTCGGAAGGGAAATCCAGGAAAAATAGAGTTCCCCCCGCCGCCCCGCAGTATTTAGGTATGTTATCACGACACCACACTGCTCACCTGTTGATGATGATGACGGACGGTGCATAAAATCAGTGTGGTCTGTGGTGTGGTGTTCTGTTTCGCTCTGCTCGACTCCTTTGTCCTTCGCATGTGGGATTTGCTTGTCTCGTGCCTGAAAAAAGAAACATTGAGCAGCAAAAGCAAAAAAACGAACGACGACGCCACCTGTCAACAAAGTAAGGCAGTCTAATATTTTACTCAACTCAAACGTTCATGACAGAGATTGATTCTATTTCTATTTCCGTCATGACAAAATGACAACGACGTGACGCAAAACGCAACGCATTTACGCATAATCAACCATTTTGGTGAAATGACGAAGTTGGAAGTTACAATCCACCTTTATCATTCAGGCATGTTACCAATGGTGTAGCAGTACCCACACCCAGTACAACAGCAAGTGTTCAAAAGCAAGCGTTTTCCAAAAGCCCAGCTTCAAGTGCGGTGCACCTACGTGCATTCCATTCACATGTGATCAGGATCCTATTTGTGTCGGTCAGCTATTGAATACCACTGCATTACACCTATTCTTCTCCTTCCAGAGTCTACAGCCATTCTTTTCTAAGGGCAAGGCGCAATAGTCGATGAACAATTCGACTCAAGCGTTTGGATCGCGAAAGCGGATCTGGCTCGCAATATTCATTCATTCAGCAACCACTGTCATTCACCGTCGTAGTATAATGTGCTCATCTGTCCCTTCCACAAGACGGTCATATCTTGTCTGTTTAGCTGCTATCCATATTGTGACGAGGGAAAATCAACGTTCGCAAATGGTGCAAATCTGCGAAGAGGGGTTGTTCTCAAATTTCACGCGTGCGAGCGGAGTGGGAGTCCATGAAATGCGCACGGCATGATAGACAGAGTGAAGATGGTCTCAAAGTTAATTGGAGTTGTCACATTCCACACGTACCTACATGTCCATCTACGATGTTTTGCCAGAACCCAACTGCACATGTGCCAAATATTCACATTAGCCGGCTAGTATTTTTCACTTTTGCCTTCTCAATATTTCGTCTAAAACTGAAATCATTCTGAAAACAATCGCAACGAAAAACGAAATCGCCAAATCAATCAACCAATCACGCCCAGTGGCGCCCTTATCAACTGCCGTCATCAGATGATCTTTTTGATCAAAATATTTCAAGCATCTGGACGGAAGTTTGATAGGCACTCGACCGGGTGACTCTTACTTTGAAACATCAGGGAAGATAAATATCTGGTGTTTGTTGTTGGTGGTGTTTGACTTTCATTGCTTGCCGAGGAGATAACGAGCGTTCGTTGATTAGATTGGTGTTTTCATCGGTTTTAAAGAAATATTTCTTGTATTAGTCTTGTTTTTCTTGTGTAAGTATGTGTATACAAAAAATGCGAGCCCAGAACCAGAGACGCGATTCGCTTTGGCAACAAAAAAACGAAACCCCTCTGAAACCATGCAGCTGGTAGATTTGAGGACCTCATTCAAAATAATAATAATCCGACGTTCTTATTATTTCATAATTTGTAGCTGCACGACGCATGCATGCATGTATACCACCCGCTGTGCGTTCCTATTGCATGAAACAATTGACCACTCTTGTCTCGGTGTAACGGAACTGCGGTGCGCACAACCGCATTTGCGAGCTATGGCGGTACCGGTAGCTGGTTACAAAAGCAAACATACAGTATAGTCACACCTCTGCATGCAATACCATACCATATACATGTATAATACCAACAATATGCATCTTCATTTCAGACACAAGGACGCCTGAGGTTTCCAGTTTGTAGACCATCAGATACAGCGTCGAAGCAATCGCCTGCAGTTATCGAAATCTATCCCCAGAAAGGTGGTATCGTGGTATCCAGATATCATTTTAAGGGAATACCACATATCGCACAAGAAAATATCGAAACAGATAAGCGTGTCCGCTAGATTTTCACGCTTGGAGCATCCTTCGTGTCGTTATGAACCACCTTTTGTTTATTGAATCACTGTGCGGTAAGGTAAGACTGGAGCCCGGCCAACATGAAAATATGAGACAACCAGGGTTATAAGTGTTTCTTTCCACGCATGCTGTATTTTGTCTCATGTCCTTTACTCATTGTGACAATAAAGACATGCACCAACCAGGTATACGGTAGTTGTATTGATACGTTAGTCAAGCTCGATGCGCTCGCATGCACAATACGGTATTTGCTTTGCCAAAAGCCAAAACGAAAGGTGTACCCAAATACATACATATACAGTAGGTACTACGATAGAGACGGTGAGATTGTATAATCCAAGACACGGAAAATGTCCAAATATGGTACATCATTGTCAGGTACCGATTTTTGTTTGTTTTTAATTGCTGTTTCGAAATGATGAATGAGGTACCCTACAATCTGCCCGACGTGAATGGTAAACCCGCAATGGTGCCAATTAACTGTCGGCTCTTGCTATTGCGGCTAGGATGCTCATTTTGTTTTGGATGGTGTTAAATCATGACATTTATATTTATCGACGCGCACCATGACCAATCGAGGCACTAATGAAGCTTGTTAGCCAGATCTCTACTGCTTCTGACGACAAAGAGAGACTGGATTTCTTGAAAGAATCTCTGTGTTGACGTTGTAGATTTGTCACAGACAATGCTTAGTTACTTATTCCGTTCCGACACTGTTTGACGAATACAACCAATGTTGAGAGCTGTGTAAGAGCTGATAATTTCCCGACGGAACAAATCAAGTTTGATGTTTTGCAACTTCAACGTATTATATAAGTTGTTGCTTCTCTAGGCAAAGTTTGATACACAAGCTTCACAAGCTA
Source organism: Rhynchonema sp. JSB1_4 (assembly GCA_030248065.1). Taxonomy (NCBI): domain Eukaryota; kingdom Metazoa; phylum Nematoda; class Chromadorea; order Monhysterida; family Xyalidae; genus Rhynchonema; species Rhynchonema sp. JSB1_4. The sequence goes on from JASAMV010003553.1 coordinate 37,609, forward strand.
GAAATAGATTATCTGATCACCTGATCCTTCGACGACTGGGTATACTGTACTAGCTACAGTAACGTAACAAACTGGATCAGTCTCCGATGGTTGAAGCAGCAGCTGGGCCAAGCGTCTCCAATATGGTATGTATGTTTCTATGTTTTGTTTTGTTTACTTTTCCGTCCGCTTACTGCGCCGATTATCCATTGGGAACTTTTATGGGCCTAAATCTACATAACGATTTTTACGCGCCGATGGACTGAAGATTTCAGTTTATGCGCCAAATGTTGACCGTTTTGTCTCGAATTTTATGCTGCTGGACAATTTTTAACGACGTGCAAAGCGCGTACGCGGCACTATGCTCAGAAACTCCAGATGCGTCTATACCAAATTTACGCACAACAATAGTCCTGAACACCTGGCCATAAGCCTAACCTTAACCATGGACCCAAACCAAAGCCCAACAGTATGTACCTAAGCCTAGGCCGAACCATAAGCCTAAACCTAGGAGTATATACAACAGCCTCCTGGAAGGGGACAGACATAAGGCCTAATGCACGTGTGTTTTGTGTTAGGCACTCATTTGTCATCACTTCAGCCGGGCTCAATTCAAATTTCAATAGTACCAGACGCCATGAGGGACAGTTCGACACCCTTAGAATGCTGCTGCCCTCAGCGGGGCAGACCGTCCCACAGTACAAAACACGGACGGTCCGTACCTCTCATCGGATGGGACGGTTGGGCAGACAGCCTTGATTCTGACGAACCAGCTGATTCTTCATGTTCCATGTTTCTGCCGACGCTTGCTCTTTGCCATATTGGTCGCGTGTTGCTTTGTTACAATATGGTGAACCATATCAGATATGCAGTATTTATTCATACACTTCATTTCAGCATATCGTTTATCATTAGCGGGGTTGTTTTTCATCAATATTTGAGAGTTCCTTATCCTGATCAATGATCCCTTGCTTGAGGACCGTATTCAATAGCACCTTTTGTTCATCTGACAAGGAAGCATTTTCAACCTGCATCTTTGTCAACCAACTAAGATACTGATATGTAGGTACAGTACACCTACTGTGCACCCACAGACTGTGGGTGAACCCTACACCTATGTACATATGTACAGTAACACTTCCTTTTACCGAAGCAAGCTAGTGAAACTGCTCTCATTAGATGATCGGTACGGACAGGCTTCTCTGAATTCAAGCAAGACCGGGGTGCGTGCGCCGAGGTGCAGCAGGGCGAGAGAATTTGATGGGCCGCTCTGATGAATACAATGGGCTACGGTAAATACAGCACAAAATAGGGTCTCTAACTAATTAAACGGATTATAATGATCAATAGCTGATAAACATTGCCCCATTATCGCGCACGGAAAAGTTAATCACTTGTCACCCTCGTTAGTTTAGTCTCTGAATAGACCTATAAATTGCAAGCACTTCCAAAAACTTTGTGAGAGAAAACTAGTAAAAATAAATGAAAATGTCATCGGCTTTCGATTACCCAGTGATGAGCCTTCTATTCGACCCCACTAACAACAATAACAGCGGACGGGTTTCGAACCCAGCCGATCAGCAACGAAATATCCCTCAAATCGGGGGTGTCACTGGCCCAAACGCCAGCAACCCAAATAATCCGGAATCTTTCACCGGTCATCAGTCCTTCGTACCCATGATGGCATTGGGAATGGGCAACAACACAAACAGTCTGCAGTTGGTTAGTGGGCCATGCGGAGAAAAAGCTTTGAAAAATTAGCGAACGTTTTTGAAACTAATGCTGAAGATCCACTATATCGCAGACACGGGCGTTGTTTGGCCTATTCTCTCAATTAAAAACAGATATTTTGTGAGCTGCTTGCTGTGTTTTGCTCTGCTAATTTTTTTCATGGCTGTATTTTCGAAAATGTCCATATGTATGTATAAGCAAAGCTACTGTCGTATAACATGGAGAAGACTCGAAAACCAGAGGACACTTGACTTTCTGGACGCTTTTTGCCAATACTCAAGTGCATGTCATGACACTTGTACATATGTATGTCATTGCGCGTAACATTATGTGAGCGTTTACAACCAACCCGCATATTTTCTAATGTGTATTATACGCGACATTTTTTGTTTGAAACACACCGCCGGTGGTCATTCAGTTCAGTTGGTGTGTAAACGTTGGTTCATGGGTTCATCAAGGTGTCTTGTCAAACTTTTGAGGCGCGCGTATACTCGTTCCGCGGAACAGAAAGAACGAGTGGAGGAACGAACGTTTCTGCTAACTGCGAAATACTAAGGCCGCATTCACAATGCAAGCGCAGCTAGCGCAGCCAGACGCACCCCCAACCACCCCCCCCCCCTTTTAAAACCATTTAATCAAAAAAAAAAAAAAAAAAAAACCCCCCCAAACCCCCACCCCCCCCCCTTAGCCAACGGGTCAACAACAACAGCTTTAGTTAGTCGCCAGGCGCATGCACAACAAATTTGATGACAAGCGCACATACGGCTGAAGCAAAATGACTGCTTCTCCACTTTCAATGTACTGAAGTCGGTGGAGGAACGAGCATTTTGGGCCAACCCAATATTTTAATTTTTCGGTTGTTTTAAAAACTGGTACCGCAACATCAGTTTGATAAAACACAAGCAATTCCTCGAGCGGAACGCACTTCAGTTGGCAGAAACGATCGTTCCTCTACCTGTTCTTTCTGTTCCGCGGAATGAGTATACGCGCAGCCTTATCGTTTAGCAGGATTTGCGACAAACTCTGCGATTGTGTACGATTGACACAAAATTGTTCCTGATAAACTTTTTGTGGTATTCCCTTTTTGTTGAGCATCTAGGAAGCCTACCCAGGTGCGTTTTGGTTGATTGTTTTTTGCACCGCCAGTGCTAGGTCAATGCAAACGCCCGAAGGCTATGTGGCAAATCCTGTTAATGGCTAAAAATCGCAGTTTCACGATAAAAAGCAAAATTCTCAGTTTCACAATAGTGATGATCTGTCAGGACTGTCCAACAACATGAATACGAATGGTAAATCTCCAGGAATAGAATTTGATGGTGTAGGTATACATACAGTACCTATACATATGTACATGGATGTTCTCTCTTAAACGAATCGGTTGATCTCAAATCCTTGTCATTCTAAAGTGACCTATATATACTTTTATATCTCTTTAATGGAATCAAATTACAAATTTGTATTCTGTGTATCATGGCGGTCCCTGAGCCGGTAAAGAATCCGAGTTCATGAAACAAAATCAAACAATCTGATCACAGTTGCAGTATGCTGCATTCTGCCTTTGTCGCATCGGATTACCACCGTGCATTATCCCGAGTACTAAGCTTCAAATTACCGTAATCCAAACGCGCGCGCTTGTTGTTTCTCTCTCGATGTCAAAAGTGCGCATGGGGTCAGTAACAGGTGTCCAGGCTCAGACTTATCGTATGCGGATGTATTGTTTGAGAATTAGCGCACATGTAAAACATCGGTCTAAGCAGCTCTAATTAGAATGGCGGCCTTTTTGATTGGTTGGTGACAGAATACAGAAATACAGAATACAGGCTCACATTGTGCCTTGAATTCCCCCGTTTATTTGCTTCAGCCGTAATATGTCAATGAAATCATCATGATTTTTGGACTGTAAAACGTACGGGTTGTTTGAAGAGCTTTTAGCACTCTGATGACTATACGAGTATACTTTACTACCATTTAGGCGCAAACTAGTTTCGGAGATTTGCATGCATCATGGTGCGATAACATCCTGTTTGTCTCATCGTTTCCATCTGCAACCCGTTGGTGACTGCGTTTGAGTTTTGATTTATTTTGAAATGCTTTCAACATTTTAATTTACATGTTTCACATCTTGTGCACGAATTTCGCCTTCTTCGATCGATTTTTTTCGGCCACGTTTTTGGGTTCGCACGCGATGTTGCCCGGACCATCTGACAAGAAGGCGCACTCTTATTCTATGTATTTACTGTTCTTATTACCATACATTCAATGATTCAGTCTGCTATCTTTGTATAGTAACGCGATCAATCGGCAGTATCGGTCGAACAGTGATGGCTGGAATGGAATGGGAACGGAGCATTTGGGGTCCAGCCTTCACTACCTGTTTGACAATGGCTGCCGTATCCCACGTTCACTCTATAGCGTGGGTTACTGTGCGCATAATTTCAAGCTTCCATTTCAGCTTGATGTAACGGAGCATCTGCACAATCCTTCCGCCCCAATGTTGGTATCGGCGCTGCCCCCGTCCACCACAATATTCCCGGCCGCAACCGCGCTCTTCAGTGGTGCTGCGCCCATTGAACAACCGAATCAGGAAGAATGTTGGTGTTTGAATTACGTATTGATTGTGGTATAAATACCCGTTGATCAAACATGATTGGCCAAGCAAACTTGGCGATCTGTCCATTCGATTTAGTCTTGCCTTGGTCACGTGACTTTGGAATATCCGGTATTCCTAAATTTACGGATGACATCTTCCATCAGCGATCAACTTCAACAGCACTATGCTGACCAAAACACCCATAGTGGCACCACAAATTGATGATATTCAATACTGTTCGGTAAAGATCAACATCTTTGAACTGTTTGGTTAAAGTATAATCTCCTGATTGCATTTATGAATGATCCTTCACAACAAGTTTTTAGCATCCGTGTTTCTTTGATACTGATTCAAAGTATACCATCTCAGCCATAGCGTCTAATTTTCACTCATTACAGAAGTAGGATACGATGAATCAATCAATTAGCATCGACGGGCCAGAGGTACAAATAGAAACACCGATACTCATCAATAGTTCGTGACAGTAAAGTGCCGAGCGATGAAGTTTGGGTTTACTGTAGCACTAAAGTAAGTAACACAACTCGATCCTGCCTGATATCGTTAGGTGAAATATTTATACAACAGTTCTACTGTAAGTTAATGAGCTCCGTCGTGATGCAGCAAATACGTAAATTGACTATCTATCATCGTCACTAATTTGCAATAAAAAGGGCGTCCATACAGCTAATGAATGAAGGGTTAGGGGGTTACTGTAAGCGAAATAGAGTTGAAAGGTTGAATGCGCAATACACTCTGTGACGCAAGTCAAGCTGGACCTCGATGGCGGTTCAAACTTGGACAGACTCATGCTGGCCTGGGCTTACGAAAAGGCTGAGGGCTGGCTATTAGTATATGGACTTGCCTAAACGTAAGCTCAACGTGCCCCGGTGAAAAATCAACACTATAGCCACAACACCACATCTTTTCAAAACCAAAAAACAGGTTTCTTTAATTTTTTTGTTTCTTGTTTCCAGTGCCGGTGTTGGGTGAATCGGCAGCATCACCATGTGTTGGCTGCAACGACCAAATATCGGATCGCTACTTTCTGCTCGTATCCGACCAATGTTGGCATGCCGATTGTCTGCGTTGTTGTTTGTGCAATATCAAACTGGATAGGTGGGTCACGGTGGATGTCATGTAGCACAACTTTGGGGTCACGAGTGTCTGCGTTTGGAATACCAAGTGAAACTCACGTCTTTCTAACGGTTCCCATTCAACAACTTTGACAGACTGGTGGTGACACAATAGGTTTTTCGTCAGGGTAGATAAAGCAGCAATCTCAACCAATGCTGTTGAAATTGAATATGTGAATTTCATTCTACAGATTCTCAAGCTGTTTCTGGCGTGATGGCATGGCGTTCTGTCGCGAGGACTATCATCGGTGAGCTAGATTTTTTCAAATCTTAAAGGGTAGCTACAAAGAACGTATTTCACGGTGCACGCATGCACATGCACATACTGTACGTTGCAGCCAGTTCAGCAAGCGTTGTGCGCGCTGCCACCGTGCGCTGCAAAGTTCGGATCTTGTGATGAAGGCACGTGACTGTGTCTATCACATTCAATGTTTCACGTGCATTATCTGCACATCGCCGCTACAACCAGGAGACTATTTTGCGCTGGGAGAGAATGGCAGCCTGTATTGTCAAGGTGAGCGCATGACGTGAGACTTTGACGATGGTGTTCAGTTCATCAGCTCTGACGTCTTCATCACGTCGCTTGTTTTTGGACGTTTCGCGACTTACTGGTGTCATTTATGCAATTCCGACCAGCGTAAAAAATGTCTAATTAAGCAGCTGCCGTTGTGAATTTTTACGCTGGTCGAAATTATTGGCTCTGAAAATTTGTAACCATGACAGATTTCAAAAGGTCACGTTACCAAGAGAAATCCGATCAACAAGTTTGATACTGCTTCTTGCCAAATAGAAACCTAGTTGGCTACACACACGAAAATGTATAAATCCAATACAAAATCCAATCAGGTCACTACGAACCTCTGCTACAAGCGGTGGCACCGAATGCCGATAATGGAGATGGAGCATTTGGCGATTCTGGTCAGTGAGATTTTTACGCATTCCTGTCGAAATAAGTGTGAATCACTGAACCTCGAAATGTCCTCAAAGTGCAGAAAAGTCGGGTGACCCTAGACGACCAGGAACACAACTCAGAGATACCGTACACATATGTTAGTAGATGAGCAAACTCGAAACCTGCCAGCGTCACCCATCAGCCAACAATTGCAGGTGCATTTGATGGCGCGGATAAACCGAATCGTCGACGCAAGAGCAACGCACGAAATAAATCGGATCCGGACAGTTTGAGCAGCGACGGTCATTTGAACATCAATACGGTCGTCTATGTGAACAGTGAGGATGCGATGAGAAGTGGGTTTCATTGAATTATCGATGACTTGTGAAACATCAGCTGACTTGACAGAGCACGGTCGAGTTACAACATCCGCGACTGTTGATGCTTCACAAATACAGCCGCGACTGAGGTATCACGCAGCATTTTGTGATGAGCTAGAGGGTCGGATTGGTCATCGGATCGGGCAGCATCGAATCTAGATTTGTTCACGTCTCTGGGAACAACATTACGCTAGTCAAAATCAGTGACACTTTTAGTAAATATGGAAACATCCTTGCTAGACACATGACCGAGGCTGATCCGGACCTGACCGATCCGATCACCACGTGCTCAACATGATCATCCCACGACAAATCGCCGTAAACTGTATGCACACAATGTTGCAGTGACCGACAGCCCCGACGGCGGTGGTCTATCAGAGTGTGCCAGTCCAATGGGTCGAACCAAACGAATGCGCACGAGCTTCAAACATCACCAATTGCGAACAATGAAGGCGTACTTTCAGCTGAATCACAACCCGGATGCGAAAGACCTCAAACAGCTGGCACAGAAGACCGGACTCACAAAGAGAGTCCTGCAGGTAGGTAGATCAAAGTAATTTCGGTCGAATTAGATCACGTGTCTTTGGAACAACAACGTATGTAGCGATAGTGAAAATTAGTGACATCAAAATCAGAAGGTATCATTCAGCCAAAAATGTCACGTAGCCAAAGTAGATCTGATCCGATCACCAACTTTGATATGCTCTCGTGAAATATACCAAAACAACCTTTTATTCCTCCAGGTGTGGTTCCAAAACGCCCGCGCCAAATACCGTCGCGCGATGCACGTCAAGCCGGGCGACCATCAGCTAACAGGCGCACCGATCATTCCACAACACCCAGGCGCCGGTGGCATGATGGATATGATGTCGTCTGCGGGTGGTGCCGATGGGCTCGGGTTCGAATCTCGACCAGTCAGGAGCGCAAGTCAGAGTGGTGACCTCGATAACGATCAGACCTCCATGGAGGGCAGTGGAAGTGAACCAGACTCTGCTACACGCACGCTCGCTGAATATTTCCAGCAGGATGCTGTGGGTATGCTACCGCCTGCGCTTGATTCATGAAAGTCACCAGAAACTCAGCATACTGTAATTCCATCCCAAATGTATGACTTGTGATAGCAGCTTAGACCGGTGTCAAACTTGGTGGTATATGTAGGTCCGGTTTGGTGATGGAAAAATAAACCAAGTGTGTTCATGCTGGCAACATCGGACCACCGAACGGGTCGGATCACCAAGTTTGATGTCGGACTGTATACTGTGCGTTGATTTTCAATCAATGTAGTATTAATCTTGATAAAATTTCTGTTAACAAGACGGTTTTTCAAACACAGAATGGTTTCTCAATTTTGAATTTGAATTTTGATAATAATTTTCTGTCTGAAGTTTTCCTTCTTATTTTTGGTGACAATATGTCTCATGTTTTCCCAATGTGTTACATGTTTTGTGATGGTGTTATCACACATAACTAAAGTTTGGAGCTTTATTGATTATAGCTGATTTTTCTCAACATTGCTGTTGATTTTCTCGATGTTTCTAAATGAGCTCTGACCAAAGACAGTGATTTGAAATGGATACGTATCGGCAATATTTCACGGTCATATCGCTTTGCGATTTTCTTCTATTCTTGTTTTTGTGACGTGTAACATCTGTATACCATGCTAGTCAATCATATTCAGTAGCCGTTTGTGTAACTTTCAGAACAGCTTTAGTCAAGTTGTTACCGTCACGTGGTATGATGCTTTTACTTCGCAAAAAAAACTAGGGGGTTCTTTTACTGAATGAACTGGATTCACCACATTTGATAAGCACATCTAAATTTCTTCATAAAAATGATTGTTGAGGCGACGAGCTTCTTTTGATTCCGAAACCCAGTGAGTTTCCGTCCATATTTTCCACATTTTCTTGATAATTGTTGATTGTACAGCTGCGTGTACTTGCGTTTCTGTTTTTCATTACTTGGTTGGTAAAATATGAACACCAGTTTCGAAGGTTGTCCTCAAACTGAGAGGATTCCACCAGTTTTTGAACGTGCTGCACATGCATCTAATAAAAAAACGGCTGAATAAGAACAGTTTACTAAACCATTACCACAAAAAACACCAGATTTTAACAGTTTATTTTTATTCACTTCCCGCATTGAAACATCACCCAGCCAGCCAAACATGATCACACTTCACAACAGACATGCGTGCCGGGCCAATTGGTTGGTAAACATTTGAATCCGGTGGGACAAGCCGTTGACCCAGGCGGGCATGTGATGGGCAGGTTCAATTTCAACAAACTATTTCTACCATTCGAACATTCAGGCATCAGGTTGGTCTGTTTTGGCGTGGTTGGTTGCGTTACAGTGACGTAGACAATTTGTGTCACCACAGATGGTGCCTGAGTCACAAAGGTGGGTGCACTTGGACAGCACGCAGCGATACGGGTGGGGTCACCACTTGTAGGCAGACATTGGTAGGCACCGTGCAGAGGACACGAATCGGGCACTTGGCCCAGAGTGCACAGTTGGGGTCGACCTGGGAAAACATGTGTTTTCAACTATTTTGAAAAAAATTGACCGAAAATGGCAAAAAAACCAGACCAGTGGCAAGCTCATTCAACGGTAATTGGCCGTTTTCGCACCGCAAGATTCCAGAGGGTGCCGGAGTGATTGGAATAGCGAGCGAATTGATCATCGTGGTTAACGTGGAGATCGCGTTCACTGCAACTTTGAATTCGATTGAATATTTTATTAATTATCGTTTTGCATGGATGAACTCGCCGGTAGTGGAGCAGCACACAGCCACTCCGGGTACATTAGAGCCTGCGCACGCATAACCGGGTGTGCAAGATTGTAGATTTAGGCCACAAATGTGTGGCACCCCTCCGCTGGTGAGTGCTGTTTGACGCCCATTGGTGCAGATCAGGCTCGAAAGTTGACAACACCGACCAAGTGGGGCTGCGTCGGCGCTGAAACGTGATTTTTATCAATGTGTTTCCCGTATTGTTTCATTTTCGGGTTTGGCAGGTGAGCAGAGCCATTTTGGCAAAGTAGTCAGCGCAGAGTCAAAGTCTTGATTTTGTTCCAAAGGGCTGTGGCTTGCTCGTGTTTTGTCGATGCTGCCGGGCATGTGTAGTTTCGACCCGTTTTCACAAACGGTGGTGCACATGTACTTATACTCTCACTCCCTTATGCTCTGTGATGTTCCATGTAACGGAGTTCCAGTCAACCCAATACCCAAACGCACCCATTCGGCAGACACATGTACCCACTCTGTGTGCATCGGTCTTCGAGACGAAACGGGTTGATTCGACACGATTTTCCGTCAGTCGCTAATGAGCCAGGGCAGTTGTTGGTGTACTGCGCTGATACGGCAAGGGTGGAACAGCAAATGTACTGGCCGGGGTTGGTCGGGGCCATTACGCAGCTGTGACGGGATGAAACATTAGGTACTGTTGTTTGACATGGAATCAGTGTGACTCTGATTTATTGGGCGTTGAACGACCATAATAGGTACATTTGCACTGACGATGCCCTGGGGCACCTGCCAGTGCAAACGAATAAAAACGGGCGGCTAAAAAGTGTATGTACTTCACGGAACGGCGTCCTGGTCGATTAGTATCAAATAACGTTCTACTCGCAACCATCCGTGCCACACTTGCCTTATTAGCTAATGTTTCACAACCTTACAAAATTCCTGAAGTCGATCAAAGACTTGTTTCATTTTTGTATCTCTCGACAAGTGAGAAAATAAGAGAAACCCTCAATGTAAGTATGTACTGTACATGCCTGAATCCAGGCAAGCCGCACTGCGCCACCAGAATATTGGGCTGACAAAACTTGACATTGTTGGTGTACGGGTCAATCATTGGCAAAGTGCCAGTGGGACAGTAACTGCGGTCATTGGCCGGACAACACACACTGATTGACCGGATTGATGATGTTTCACATACGAAACCTGAAATTGCAGTACGTGCATTTTTGGAGGCAAACTTGCCAGAGACGTTCGAACAGACGAGCCCTGGCGCTTCGGTCTGTCTGCGAAAATAGTATGCGAAACAGACCAACATTACTGCACTCAGTTCAAGTCCACATGAACTTTTATGAGCTGGTACTTTTTGAACTTAAAATATAATTCGATACTAAAAATAATAGCAAGTTATCTGTTACCCAATTCGCACTGGTTCACAATACCAATCAGCTGCGAGCACACTTTGACCTGTGTCAGATACGGGGAGTTCACGCATCTGGGCTGTACGCGACAACAATGGCCTGCATGGAAAACATAAAAAATGTAAAAACGAATTCATATTTTCTAAACACCATTTTTGTCAGGCCAGACCCTGAGTTTGAGCGATAGTTGTCGATTCATAGGCTCTCAAACATGTGTACCCCTGGGGACATTGGCCAAATGTGTTGATGTTGCACTGAATGTAGTTCGTTTCCAATCCTGCAATGGTATTTTGTCATCTAATGTTATTGAAAAGTAGTTTTGAAAAAACTGCATGTGTATGACCACCGTACCTCCGGGACAATAGCGTGACCCTTGCGATGTACAGCATAGATTCGCGCCTGCGACATTCGCACTTGGGGTACAACTTGACCCTGAAAATCACGGCGCATACACGTTTATGGTTTGCAGATGTTACAACGTGTTTGATTAGAACCAAGAAGTTTCTCTCACAAGTACCCGATCGGAGATATACCAGGAACCTGGCCATACGATCCCATTATGTGGAGGACTATACTACTATAAACGTGGTTGACCACAGCCACCCTCTAACCGATGGGGCACGCAATTCCGCTCGTGCATATCCTCGGTGTGATACTGATGCCAATCACTACCGTAATCAGGTCACGTGGACATTGCGGGATTACGGTACAACATACGGGACGACCAATTGACAGGGATTGTAGACACGTGGAACCTT
>JASAMV010003554.1:0-38921 GCA_030248065.1 Rhynchonema sp. JSB1_4
TATCTATCGTCAACAAGTTTGGGTCGACCCCCCCCCCCCGATTTCGGACTTGGGTCATCTATCTATCGTCAACTCATTTTCGGGTCCCAATCTATCTATCGTCAACACCCTGACCAAGTGCTAGTCTGGGGGGGGGGCACGGTTTCGGACTTACTCGAGATACCCCCAGAGGCTACCCAAGATACCCCTATGGTCCGTCAAAAGGCGAAAAAAGGCCGTTTTTTGCATGCAATTTTACTGCAAAATTGGCCTAAAAATGGGTATTTTTTGACATTTTTGCCGAAAATTGGCCTAAAATGACCATTTTTGGGTGTTTCGCGATTTTTGGGGGTCCCGAGGGTCCAAAAACACCTATTTTTGCCTTTGAAAACCATAAATCTACTTACCGTATTGTCGGAAATAGAAACCGGGGGTCTATTTTTTCACTGGGGTCATTTATTGGGGGGGTTATATTTTTCATTTGGCCCCCCGACGAAAAAAATCATTGTTAATAATGCCCATAAAAATGGCTTGTTTTCGGTATTTTCTAACTTCAACTACGGCAATTATGCTTAAAAAGCTGTATTCTGTTGTGTACGCAAGTTTAAACAACGTTTGACACAGCAACACAGGCTCTACCATACCACTAATCTGTGGTACGGTGAAGGTTTGGGGTGGGGTTCTATTAATGGGGGGGTCAATTAATGGGGGGGGGGGTCTATTTTTGATTTCGAGCCATTTAGGGGGGGTTCAATTAATGGGGGGGGGTCAATTAATGGGGGGTTCTATTTCCGACAATACGGTACTCGAGATACCCTTTGGGGTCGGCTCGGGATCGATAACCCTTCCCCCCCCATCCCCCCAGTGTAGTTCCTGGGGGGAGGGGGGGGGGGGGGGTGGGGACCCCTAAGGTACACTAACCGCCGCGACCAAGGTACACTAGTGCACTAACTGCCGCGCCAGGTACACTAACCGCCTCAATTTTTGCCTAAAATAGGCAAATTTAGGCCTAAAATGGGCATTTTTAGGCCTAAAATGGGTAATTTTTAGGTCGATGTTGTCAAAAGTCGCCAAAATACCCTTGTTCTGTAGAATTTTTTCCATATAGGGCCTAAAATCGGTCATATTTTCTACCTAAAATAGTGACTTTTTCCTGAATTTGGGTCTTCCCCGCCCCTTCCCCCCCAGGTAGGTACACTAACCGCCGCACGGAAAAAAGGGGTAGGTACACTAACCGCCGCGCCGGACCAGGAACTACGCTGCCCCCCCTAAGGGTTGACTGGAGATAGATACCCCTTAGGGGGGGGGAATCCCCCCCATCCCCCCCACCCACTACAGTGGAGCAGAGGTACCCGGAGGGGGCACAGTGGGGCAGGCGTCACATGGAGGAGCAACGCCGCATTCCCTGAGATAAAGCCCCCCAAAAAATAGAGCCCCCCAAAAATACAGCCCCCCCCTAAAAGGGGTCCGTGGAAAAAATTAAGCCCCCCCAAAAAACACAGCCCCCCCCCAACTTGGAATTCCCCGCTTTGGGGGTCGTAAAGTGAAGTTCCTGTATAAGACACCTTGTGTACAACGTTTCTGGTTGAGTATAGTTGTGAGCACTCTCGTCACTTCGAACAAATTTTGCACTGAAATTGTTATATTTTTCGAAATTACGTTCTTAAGTACTGGAAAAGTATTTGGAAATAAACGGGTTTTTTTTCGTAAAGAAACCGTTTTTTTTCCACGAAAAATAAAGAAACGGTTCTTATGACAGTATAGTGACAGTGTGCGTCAACCGTAACATGCGTAAAAATGCGTTTTTCAACATTGAAGTTTTCCAAAAATTTAAGGGGGTTGCCGAGTTTTCAAAAAAATTTGGTACATATATTACATATATTAGGTACATATATTAAAATAATATATGTAACTCCCAAAATAATATATGTAACAAATTTCATATATTACATATATTTGTGAATGTCTGCCCGAGGAGGGACCTCCTCCACCCAGGAACTTCACTGAGCGGAGGTGTGACCGGACGGAATCGGAGTCGTCGCTTTCGTTTCGCGGACTCGCGGCCTGTTTTTTAATTCAGCTCTAAAAAGTTAGAGAACGAACCAAATGCCAAAAGGTGGAGAACGACGAGCGAGGCAGGGTGGTGGAAATGGCAACCGGCCTAAATTAAAACGACAACGAGAAGACAAGGACAGGGACAATGCAAATGACAGAGAGAAAATGTGTTGGTGGTGTTATTATTGACTAAAATTACGGTAGTTTATATTTTCGGAAAAAACGGCTGTTTCCCGAAAAGACCTTTTTTTTTAAAATAAGTTACCGTCGCTTATGTACGTGTGCTGTCTGTCACACATCGGTCACGATTTTTTTTAAAAATTCGCAAAATTCGGATGCAATTTGTTCCAACAATTTAGCTTCCAGAGCGGTTTACTGTGTGGGGGCTGGGGGGGGGAGCTCTATATTTCAGGAAATAGGTGAGATGAAAATCAAGGTCTGTTTTGTTTTCGTTGCAGATTGTGTGCACTGCGATCGCGACAAACCGATGCCGTTAATATGCCCGAAGCCGGGTCATCAGGACAAACGCTGGATTCGAGATAAACCCGCGGTTAGTCCATTCTGCCTGCATGCACCCGGCAGGGTAAGTTGGGTGGGGACCCAAAGGTACAGTATCGCTCCCTTTCTGGCACGGAATATCCTCCAATTTTTCCCGAGCTTTAGTTTGCCGACAGTGACATCTAGTTTTTTAAGCAAAAACAGGTAATTTTTGCTCATTTGCATCGGGTGGGGACCTGTGGGTCGAAAATCCCGAAAAAAAATCCCGAAAAAAGTTCGAAAGAAAAATCCCGAAAAATAAAAATCCCGAAAAAAAATCCCGAAAAGCAAAAATCCCGAAAAATGAAATTGAGGAAAAATACAAAGTTTAAGGTGCATCAAGGGGTATTCATGTAGTTGGAGTCCATAATTTGGGCAATGGATCAGTTGGGGCTCAAGATATTGAAATTCTCGTTCGGTCATGTCTTCCTGGCTGGCAGCCTAAGCCTAACCCTGAACGAAGGCCTGGACGTTGTATTTTTGTGGATAGTTCCGTTACGTGGACAGGTCTTCCTGGCTGGCAGCCTAAGCCTAAGCCTAAGCCTGAAAGAAACCCTGAGCATGTTTTTATTGATGTTTTCTTCGTATGAACAGGTCTTCCTGGCTGGCAGCCTAAGCCTAAGCCTAATCCTGAATGCAAGCCTGAGCACCAACTACATGAATGCCAACTTCTGACAAAAAAATTTGGTCCATTTCTACACCTTTTTATTTTTCGGGATTTTTTCGGGGATTTTTTGCTTTTCGGGATTTTTTTTTTTGGGGGTTTCTCGTTTCGGGATTTTTTTTTTCGGGATTTTTTTTTCGGCATTTCGACGGCCACCTTTGCATCATCAGTGCATTTTTTTCACTCAAGTTACTGAATTCCAGTTTTTTCACACGAAATAAACACCAAAATGTCACATTCTGCGTCTCGAAACATTTGGTTCGAAGAAAATTTTCTCTCAAAATCTTTCTCATAGCAAAACTGATGTCTTGAACCGTAAGTGTCGGACGTCGGGTCCTAAAAACCCGACACCCGACATCTGGAGGCCCAACACAACACCTACACAGTTTTGGTACCCGACATCTTCCTAACCCCACTGCAAAGCATACACGGATAACTGACCGCAGCCTGTCCGTGTGGTCCGTCACGGATTTTTTTGTGACCAAGCGTACTTCGAGTGGAGATTGCTGATTGCTCTATTTTTTGACGCAAGTCTGTCAAAAACTGTTATATCGGAATCTCGAAATAAAATATCTTGCCCGATGCCAATAGACCAAGGGCAGACCGGGCGGGCAACAAGTTCGAAAACCTACGGTAATGTAACAGCAGCGAGTTTTGCCCGTTTCGGCCTGTTTTCGCAGACGGGCGAGGTGCGCCAGGCCTCGTCGGTGCGAACACCTCGGGCCAATTGACCTCCAAAAAGGACCTCGAGCAGATCTTATTGCTCAAGTAGAACATCACTGCTGCGCACAAAAGTGCAAGCCATTGAGAGAGGCAACGGGCAATGAAACCACAAGTTAGCCGCACTCCACTGATACCTTACAATGATGTAACAGCAGTGAGTTTTGCCCGTTTCGGAACAAACACAACACAAAAGGCATTGCAGCCAGCAGCCGGTGAGCCCAACCGTTCGTTCCATACGTGTCCCCATTTCATCGTGATCGGGCCGAGTTTGGAAGACGACGCCGGGCTGGGTGCGTTCACGAAAATCGACATTCCCGTCAACACCATCTTTGGACCGTATGAGGTTAGGGCTCAGTGAGTGTGAGTGTGTGTAGGGATTGTTTTCGTGGAGTCGGAGTGTGTGTTTTTTCGAAAAGCAGATGCGCGGCACGTGCCCTCAAAGCATACATTTGTTTCAAAAGTATTTCGCCGATAACATATTCTTCCTGATTAAAAGACAACATCGATGTCGAGCGAAACAAACAACGTTGGTAGATATCTATTTGATCGCAATAGCCTGCTGATTGTGTGTGGCAATATCCTATATAATCGCAATAACAGGGGTGCCTTCAAGTGTGCAGCAGGCAGGGTTTTTTCAAAATGGGCCAGTGGCCCAATGCTGGCTCGTTTGCCAAAATCTTTTGGCTCATTCAAAATTTTTAGTGGCACAATGAGCCACCATTAGTGGGCAAAAACCCTAGAATACGCTCCACAGTTAATGTCAAGTTCTGCACCCGAGCGCTAACCACGCGCAATTCTGAAACATTGCACACAGCTGCCCAGCTGGCTGCACGAGTATCTGTTGTACGAATGTTTCAAAAGCTGATTTCCGGGTCTAGAACTTGACATTAACTATGGGGCGTATGTCATAGTGCGGCAGCGAATTTCATTTTCATCGTGTTCGATGCTGAAGAAAGGGGGTTTTCCAGAGGATATGAGCAACAAATATTAATTGGCTCGGCGCCGATTAATTTTTTCCTGTTTCACAGGGTCAACGGACGTTCAAAACGCACGGAGACGCGATGATGATAGTGGATACGCGTTTGTGATCACACGCGGCACGCATCCGATGAATGCGTCGAAATTGGATCTGTGGATTGATGCCGGCGATGAGACGACGCGATTGGATGCGTTATGTGAATACGAAAGGTTGCGATCGGTTGTTGGGTTGAGGAAATTTTTTTTTGATTTTGTGCTTTGTGTTTTTTTGTTGGAACTGCCATCGATCAGTTTGTATTGAAGTCCAGACTGCGGCCTGTGCATTTGTGAAATGCGCGAACATTTTCACGTGTTGTCGCGGTGCTGGACGAGAATATCCCAAACCCAAAAACATGACGATCCCACATTTTGTTCCCGGGATCGTGTTGCACTATGACGAGTTCCCACAAAAACGACGGTAGTATCCCAAATCAATCAATATGACGTGCTTTGGCATAGATAGATCAGATCTGGTTAGACTCGTCATTCAAATGAGGTTTTACAAGTGGTCAAACTTTGAGTTTGGCCTGTGGGTAGGGCTAGCTTGGATCTCGCTCAGGCTTACCAAGACATTCCACCGAAAGTTCACACAAGCCTAATAATGAGAGGCAACTTGCCGATTGGACTGCGTATGCGCTCGTTGCTTGACTGGCGCTATTCCGTACTTTGCAGTTTTATCATATTTTCGACCACCGTAGCTTCCCAGACATCAAGACAACTTCCACCACACTGGCCGGAAATGGTGCCAAAAAATTGAAGTATAAGGAAAGACTGTCAAAAATAGTAATAATAATTGGACACACCGAACTATTATCTCCACATTTTGCAGGCAGTCAAAGCTCAATGACGCCGTTCATATACGAGCGCAATGTGTGGTTCGTTACGCGCAGCCGATTGCGGCCGGCAGGACTAACAGTTGACTACGGATACATACATCGAAAAGTGGATACCAACAAGGCCACATCTATAATGGCGATCATTACATCAGCTACAAGTGGGTTGGGCGCTTAGTTTCTTTACCCGGCGAGTTGTTTGTGTTTTTTTTGAGTAGCACGACTGCCCAATCTGATAAATTGTATTGGTTGGTTGATTTTGTGTCTTCTCGTCTGACACAATCAAGCTGTCCCCGTTCGGCGTAATTATGCGTCTAACATTTTCCTCTGGTTCTGTGTCGTTGTAAAAAGTATTTTCGATTTATCTCAGTAACCACAATCATGTTTTTGGGTTTGGCATACTTCCAGCAACCCACGGAAATGTTTCCGCATTTCAAACTGCACAGCTCTGTTCTGGACTTAATACAATTCGATAGTTAACAAAAAAAAAAAGCAAAAATCAAAAAAAATTTCTCAACCAACAACGATTCGACCTTTGATTCACATCGCATCAATTCGCGTTCGTCTTCGCCGATCATCCAGATCAATTTCCGCATTCATCGGATGCGTGCTCGCGTGTTTATCACAACGCTCCCACTTCTCGTCGTTTCGTGTCGTTTTTACGTCCGTTACCCTGTGAAATAGGAAAAAATTTAATTCGGCGCCGAGCTAATTAATATTTGTTTGCTCATATCCTTCTGAAAACTCCCCTTTCTTCAGATCGACACGATTGTAAAATGAAATTCGCTGCCGCACTATGACATACGCCCCATAGTTAATGTAAGTTCTAGCCCGGAATCAGCTTTTGAACATTCGTACAACAGATACTCGTGCAGCCAGCTGGGCAGCTGTGTGCAATGTTTCAGAATTGCGCGTGGTTAGCGCTCGGGTGCAGAACTTGACATTAACTGTGGAGCGTATTCTAGGGTTTTTGCCCACTAATGGTGGCTCATTGTGCCACTAAAAATTTTGAATGAGCCAAAAGATTTTGGCAAACGAGCCAGCATTGGGCCACTGGCCCATTTTGAAAAAACCCTGCCTGCTGCACACTTGAAGGCACCCCTGTTATTGCGATTATATAGGATATTGCCACACACAATCAGCAGGCTATTGCGATCAAATAGATATCTACCACGTTGTTTGTTTCCTCGACATCGATGTTGTCTTTTAATCAGGAAGAATATGTTATCGGCGAAATACTTTTGAAACAAATGTATGCTTTGAGGGCACGTGCCGCGCATCTGCTTTTCGAAAAAACACACACTCCGACTCCACGAAAACAATCCCTACACACACTCACACTCACTGAGCCCTAACCTCATACGGTCCAAAGATGGTGTTGACGGGAATGTCATTTTCTACGCACCCAGCCCGGCGCGTCTTCCAAACTCGCCCGATCACGATGAAATGGGGACACGTATGGAACGAACGGTTGGGCTCACCGGCTGCTGGCTGCAATGCCTTTTGTGTTGTGTTTGTTCCGAAACGGGCAAAACTCACTGCTGTTACATTATTGTAAGGTTCAGTGGAGTGCGCTTCTTGTGGTTTCATTCCCGTTGCCTCTCTCACCCTTCACTTTTGTGCGCGGCAGTGATGTTCTACTTGAGCAATAAGATCTGCTCGAGGTCCTTTTTGGAGGTCAATTGGCCCGAGGTGTTCGCACCGACGAGGCCTGGCGCACCTCGCCCGTCTGCGAAAACAGGCCGAAACGGGCAAAACTCGCTGCTGTTACATTACCGTAGGTTTTCGAACTTGTTGCCCGCCCGGTCTGCCCTTGGTCTATTGGCATCGGGCAAGATATTTTATTTCGAGATTCCGATATAACAGTTTTTGACAGACTTGCGTCAAAAATTAGAGCAATCAGCAATCTCCACTCGAAGTACGCTTGGTCACAAAAAAATCCGTGACGGACCACACGGACAGGCTGCGGTCAGTTATCCGTGTATGCTTTGCAGTGGGGTTAGGAAGATGTCGGGTACCAAAACTGTGTAGGTGTTATGTTGGTGCCTCCAGATGTCGGGTGTCGGGTTTTTAGGACCCGACGTCCGACACTTACGGTTCAAGACATCAGTTTTGCTATGAGAAAGATTTTGAGAGAAAATTTTCTTCGAACCAGGTGTTTCGAGACGCAGAATGTGACATTTTGGTGTTTATTTCGTGTGAAAAAACTGGAATTCAGTAACTTGAGTGAAAAAAATGCACTGATGATGCAAATGAGCAAAAATTACCTGTTTTTGCTTCAAAAACTAGATGTCACTGTCGGC
Source organism: Rhynchonema sp. JSB1_4 (assembly GCA_030248065.1). Lineage (NCBI taxonomy): Eukaryota > Metazoa > Nematoda > Chromadorea > Monhysterida > Xyalidae > Rhynchonema > Rhynchonema sp. JSB1_4. The sequence continues at coordinate 8,112 of JASAMV010003554.1, forward strand.
AAACTAAAACTCGGGAAAAATTGGAGGATATTCCGTGCCAGAAAGGGAGCGATACTGTACCTTTGGGTCCCCACCCAACTTACCCTGCCGGGTGCATGCAGGCAGAATGGACTAACCGCGGGTTTATCTCGAATCCAGCGTTTGTCCTGATGACCCGGCTTCGGGCATATTAACGGCATCGGTTTGTCGCGATCGCAGTGCACACAATCTGCAACGAAAACAAAACAGACCTTGATTTTCATCTCACCTATTTCCTGAAATATAGAGCTCCCCCCAGCCCCCACACAGTAAACCGCTCTTGAAGCTAAATTGTTGGAACAAATTGCATCCGAATTTTGCGAATTTTTAAAAAAAAATCGTGACCGATGTGTGACAGACAGCACACGTACATAAGCGACGGTAACTTATTTTAAAAAAAAAACGGTCTTTTCGGGAAACAGCCGTTTTTTCCGAAAATATAAACTACCGTAATTTTAGTCAATAATAACACCACCAACACATTTTCTCTCTGTCATTTGCATTGTCCCTGTCCTTGTCTTCTCGTTGTCGTTTTAATTTAGGACGGTTGCCGTTTCCACCACCCTGCCTCGCTCGTCGTTCTCCACCGTTTGGCATTTGGTTCGTTCTCTAACTGTTTAGAGCTGAATTAAAAACAGGCCGCGAGTCCGCGAAACGAAAGCGACGACTCCGATTCCGTCCGGTCACACCTCCGCTCAGTGAAGTTCCTGGGTGGAGGAGGTCCCCCCTCGGGCAGACATTCACAAATATATGTAATATATGTAATTTGATACATATATTATTTTGGGAGTTACATATATTATTTTAATATATGTACCTAATATATGTAATATATGTACCAAATTTTTTTGAAAACTCGGCAACCCCCCTAAATTTCTGGAAAACTTCAATGTTGAAAAACGCATTTTTACGCATGTTACGGTTGACGCACACTGTCACTATACTGTCATAAAGAACCGTTCTTTATTTTTCGTGGAAAAAAACGGTTCTTTTTTCGAAAAAAAACCGTTTTTTCCAAATACTTTTCCAGTACTTAAGAACGTAATTTCGAAAAATATAACAATTTCAGTGCAAAATTTGTTCGAAGTGACGAGAGTGCTCACAACTATACTCAACCAGAAACGTTGTACACAAGGTGTCTTATACAGGAACTTCACTTTACGACCCCCAAGCGGGGGAATTCCAAGTTGGGGGGGGCTGTGTTTTTGGGGGGCTCTATTTTTTCACTGACCCCTTTTAGGGGGGGCTGTATTTTTGGGGGGGCTCTATTTTAGGGAATACGGTACGTCTGTTCCCCCTCCATGCTACGCCTGCCCCACTGTTCCCCCTCCGGGTACGTCTGCTCCACTGTAGTGGCTGGGGGGGATGGGGGGGATTCCCCCCCCTAAGGGGTATCTATCTCGAGTCAACCCTTAGGGGGGGGGCAGTGTAGTTCCTGGTCCGGCGCGGCGGTTAGTGTACCTACCCCTTTTTTCCGTGCGGCGGTTAGTGTACCTACCTGGGGGGGAAGGGGGGGGAAGACCCAAATTCAGGAAAAAGTCACTTTTTGAGGTAGAAAATTTGACCGATTTTTGGCCCTTTTTGGAAAAAATTCTTCATAACAAGGGTATTTTGGCGACTTTTGACAACATCGACCTAAAAATCACCCATTTTAGGCCTAAAAATGCCCATTTTAGGCCTAAATTTGCCTATTTTAGGCAAAAATTGAGGCGGTTAGTGTACCTGGCGCGGCGGTTAGTGCACTAGTGTACCTTGGTCGCGGCGGTTTGTGTACCTTCGGGGTCCCCCCCCCCCCCCCCCCCCCCCGTAACTACACTGGGGGGGATGGGGGGGGGAAGGGTTATCTATCTCGAGCCGACCCCAAAGGGTATCTCGAGTAAGTAGATTTATGGTTTTCAAAGGCAAAGATAGATGTTTTTCGACCTCGGGACCCCCAAAAATCGCGAAACACCCAAAAATGGTCATTTTAGGCCAATTTTCGGCAAAAATGTCAAAAAATACCCATTTTTAGGCCAATTTTGCAGTAAAATTGCATGCAAAAAACGGCCTTTTTTCGCCTTTTGACGGACCATAGGGGTATTGGTCGCACAATGACCATATAAGAATTCATCAAAATCAATCCTGATTTTCACGTTCAGTCACTCTTAACTACCGTAAAAACCTAAATACAGCCCCCCCCCCCCGGAATAGAGCCCCCCCGTAATACAGCCCCCCCAAAATGGGGTCAGTGGAATTAATAGAGCCCCCCCCCCGGAATAGAGCCCCCCCCCCTAAGTAACATCCCCTATACAGTAGTGTATTAAGGCTTGATAGTGGTACATAGGTACATTTATGCACGTTTGTTTTTGCGCTCAGAGCACATAATACGCCTCTTATTGACGATTAGACACGAATAAATGCGATTACAAGCGAAAAAACAAAACCGCCAACCCCCCCCCCCCCCCCCCCCCCCCCCCCCCCCCCCCCCCCCCCCCCCCCCCCCCCCCCCCCCCCCCACCCCCCCCCCCCCCCCCCCCCACCACCCCCACCCCCAAGCACAAAAAGCAAACCTCCAAAAAGACAACTCGATGCGAGCGAACAACCGTTGGTAGATATCTATTTGATCGCAATAGCCTGCTGATTGTGTGTGGCAATATCCTATATAATCGCAATAACAGGGGTGCCTTCAAGTGTGCAGCAGGCAGGGTTTTTTCAAAATGGGCCAGTGGCCCAATGCTGGCTCGTTTGCCAAAATCTTTTGGCTCATTGAAAATTTTTAGTGGCACAATGAGCCACCATTAGTGGGCAAAAACCCTAGAATACGCTCCACAGTTAAGGTCAAGTTCTGCACCCGAGCGCTAACCACGCGCAATTCTGAAACATTGCACACAGCTGCCCAGCTGGCTGCACGAGTATCTGTTGTACGAATGTTTCAAAAGCTGATTTCCGGGTCTAGAACTTGACATTAACTATGGGGCGTATGTCATAGTGCGGCAGCGAATTTCATGTTACAATCGTGTTCGATGCTGAAGAAAGGGGAGTTTTTCAGAAGGATATGAGCAAACAAATATTAATTGACCCCAGGCTCCGATCCGAATTAAATTTTTTCCTATTGCACAGGGTCAACGGACGTTCAAAAACGACACGGAGAACGACGATGACGATAGTGGGTACGCGTTTGTGATCAAACACGCGAGCACGCATCCGATGAATGCGTCGAAATTGGATCTGTGGATTGATGCCGGCGATGAGACGAACGCGAATTGGATGCGTTATGTGAATACGAAAGGTTGCGAATCGGTTGTTGGGTTGAGGAAATTTTTTTTTGATTTTGTGCTTTGTGTTTTTTTGTTGGAACTGCCATCGATCAGTTTGTATTGAAGTCCAGAACAGCAGCCTGTGCAGTTGTGAAATGCGCGAAACATTTTCACGTGTTGTCGCTGTGCTGGACGCGAGTATCCCAAACCCAAAAACATGACGAAGTACCCATATTTTGTTCCCGTGGCATACATTATGTTTGGCACTATGACGAAGTATCCCACAAAAACGACTTAGTATCCTATACTTGCGTATTTTTCCGCAAAATATATTTTTGGAAAAAAAACCGTTTTTTTCCGGTAAAAAAACCGTTTTTTTCCAAATATTTTTCCAGTACTTAAGGATACCCATGGTCCAAAAACGCCTATTTTGGAGAAAATTTTATCGGGAAATGGCCTGAAACAGGCTAAAAATGCACTTGCAGATTAAAAAGTGCTCATTTTGAACTGTTCAGCACCGATTTACATTGGTTTTGACAACATCCTTTCGCAACCTTTGAAAATATCTCGAAAATTTTTGGAAAAAAACCGTTTTTTCCAAAAGTTGCCACTTGGAAAAATTTCCGGAAAAATAAAAACGTATTTTTCCGGGCCTCGGAAAAAAACGGTTTTTTTTTCGGTTTTTTTTCGAAAAAAACGGTTTTTTTCCGGCCCGCAAGTATATAGTATCCCAAATCAATCAATATGATGTGCTTTGGCATAGATAGATTAGATCTGATCTGGTTAGACCCATCATTCAACTGAGGCGTTTTACAAGTGGTCAAACTTTGGGTTTGGCCTGTGGGTAGGGCTAGCTTGGATGCTCGGCTCAGGCTTACCACCGACCAAGACAATCCACCGAAGGTTCACACAAGCCTAATAATGAGGGGGGTCAAACGTGCCGATTGGACTGCGTATGCGCTCGTTGCTTGACTGGCGCTATTCCGTACTTTGCAGATTTATCATATTTTCGACCACCGTAGACTTCCCAGACATCAAGTGAACAACTTCCACACCACACTGGCCGGAAATGGTGCCAAAAAATTGAAGTAGAAGGAAAGACTGTCGAAAAATAGTAATAATAATTGGAACACACCGAACTATTATCTCCACATTTTGCAGGCAGTCAAAGCTCAATGACGCCGTTCATATACGAGCGCAATGTGTGGTTCGTTACGCGACAGCCGATTGCGGCCGGCCAGGAACTAACAGTTGACTACGGCATACACTACATCGAAAAGTGGATACCCAACAAGGCCCACATCTATAATGGCGATCATTACATCAGACTACAAGTGGGTTGGGCGGCTTGCAGTTTCTTTAACCCGGCGAGTTGTTTGTGTTTTTTTTTGAGTAAGCAACGACTGCTCCCTATCTGGCACTAAATTGTATTGGATTGGTTGATTTTCGCATGCTTTTACTGTCGACATCGTGTTGACACAATCAAGTCTGTCCACCGTTCGGCGTCCAATTATGGCGTCTGTGAAACATTTTGTCCTCAACTGGGTTTACTGTGTCGCGTTGTCAAAATAAGGATATTTTTACGCAATTTATCTCCGAATGATACCATCACGTAACTATGATGAACTTGACCGGACCCCCAAATTTCATCAGAACGCGCGCCTTCGGGGCTAATTGTTTCCCCCATTTGCCTTGCAGGCCGAGCACGATGCCGAACACGTGTCGCCGGTGAAAGCGAAACCGCAAAAACGCAAACCTCAAACGGCGGCGGCCGTTGATTCGAATTCGAGCGGCAGCGATAATGATGACGACGATAGCAACAACAGCAATAGTTCGGATGGCGAAGACAACGACAACACTGCCGAACAGAATCGACCGCGCACGTCGCTGTCAATGGTTGGTGTTCATTTGTTTTTTTGCTATTTTTTCATCTGCGTGATTTAATTTTATTCTAATCATCTGATGAGATTTGTAAGAACGCTTGCAACTGCAGTTGAGGGGGTTGAATGGATGAGCTGGACTGGTCGTGTGTTGGCTGCTTGATTAGTTCTTTTACTCGTTATGTCAACCGACTAGGGATCTTAAGGTATCGGGTATCGGCACCCAAAAGATATCGGGTATCGGCATGTTTTTCCAAGGTATCGGGTATTGCACGTTTCGCGATTAAAAACTAGTTCTCAACAACAGTTCTGCAGATATTCATTGTTTTACGACCAGAAAAAAATTTCAAGTGTAGGTGCGAGCTATTTTCATTTCGCATGACACAACAACAGCGCACGATTTTTATGAAAAACATTGTTGCGCGCAGTACTCAATGGCCATCTCATAAAAATCCCGCGCGACGTTTGCCAAAAACCTCAGTTTTGCTATAAAAACGGTGTTTTTATTGGTATTTTGGCACTATCGGGTGCTATCGTGTTATTTTCGAAGTATCGGGTATCTGCTTTTTTTCATGAACTATCGGTGGGTGTTATTATCTGATGATGCTACTTTGGTGGTAGCGAAACGTCATAAAGCTAACCATTTGCATTGGTTTTCGAAATTTGTGGAGCGCGTGCCAAAAGCAACCAAACAACATGAACTATCGGGTATCGGCATCCCCCCGATACCGATCCCTACAACCGACGGAACATTTTATGTCGCTTGGTTCAGAACAAAGAACTGTCAGCAAGCACGTAAAGACTCGTGATTCTTAGTGAGAAAGGCCGTCATATGCCAGAAAGCGCGGTTTTGCAGCATTTGCATGTTTGCGAATTGCGTTTTATTATTTCAGGGTCGTTCACCATCCATACGAAGCACGCAGTCATCGCCGAGAAAAGGTAAAATTTTATTATGGCCGAATATATTTTTAATAAAATTGTTTTCATGTTTCGCCAGATCTATCGCTGTCCCCGCGACCAGCTGTGAACAAGACGGGTTCAATGTCCGAGCACAGCCAGGCGATATCGTCGATCAACAGCGCGGGAAATCATGATATGACTGTCGTTGTCGGTTAGCAATCCTGTTACTTTTCACGTTTTGTGTCCGGAAACGCATTGGTTTTCAAGAACTCCTCACGTGGACACTGAACCAGATGCTTGCTGACGTGAGCAAGATCAGTAAATCAGTATGAAATTGGTTGTGAAGACGTACCTAGAACGCTGAGGCATCCGGCACCCAAAACTAATAATTTCCGAAGTCATCATATAATACAGAGTGCAAGTAGACACTTGCCTGTCGATAGGATGCGATAGTGTGACAAAAGATTAGTAGTTAACCGAGAAATTTAAAAAAATTATTTTAGTGTTTCTGGGGATCTAACTACGCCTAGGTTTCGCTGGGAATTCGGGACCACCGGGCGGGACGAGTGTATTTCCAGTTGGGAGTCTGCGCGTAATGCGAAAAGTCACTCACCGCGCAACCTTTTTTTCGCAGGCTCGACTACTGACACGCCGTCGACATCTGCCCCTTCATCACTGCAAGTGCCCAACGACAACATGAACAACATGCCCGTCCAGCTGGATGCCCTGCAAACGTACACGTGCGAATTCAGCGGATGCAAGGCGCGCAAAACGACATTCACGTTGGTTGTTCGCAAATTGTTCGCCATTGGTTTCTTTGTTTTTTTTTGTTGAGTTACAGTTAGCTTGATGCAACGGTCGTTCTCTGTGATGACGTGAACGCTTCACGCTGGTGGCACTGTGAAGAGTACTGGCTTTTAGAGTGCGTGTATGGGGCCAGGTCGTGGACTCAACGGACCGCAGAGATTGGACTCGAACTAACTTTTGCCATGTGAATTAGCCATAGGTGCACGTGTAAGACGTTTGAATTTTGTCTGTTTCCTCATTATAAGCTCACATGCCGGCAGTGCACGGGAACATCGATCGGTGCACGATGGGCCCCAAAAAGCGCTCTGCTTCTACTTTTGCAGTTCATTCGCGGCGTGGCTGTGTCACATGTCTCAAGTGCATCCAGCGCCACCATTGCCCATCAACCAGGAGTGCAGATGTGCACAGTGCAAAATGTGGGGCTCGGATGACAATGGGGCTGATGGTGAACAACCGCGGAGCAACGCGCCGGAGGGCGGCAGCGATCGAGTTATTTTGCCGTTGCCAACTAGTGAGTGTGGCTGAGAGTTGTTTGTGTTTGGGACGATATCGAACTGTCGGTGATCCGGCCCGGCCCGATCTGTTCTTTCTTTGGTCGCTTGACTTTTTGTGGTTTTTGGTATATTTGTCATTTATTGATGTCACGAATTTCGACCACTACCGGAGTTAACGTTGTTCCCAGATTGATAATCAGCAACTTTTAATACATACATCGTCGATGCGAATACACCGCTCCGTTATGTTGCGGCAGATAGGAAAACAATTCTGACCAGTAGCTTACACAGTCGACGCAAACATTTTGCTAGAATGCGGCGGTCAAAAAAAACACGACAAAACTTGACTTCATTTATTCATTCATCTTCATTTATTTGCAGAGCACCGTTTCCTGCCCAAGCCACATCACTGCCGCATGTGCTATCGTCGTTATCGTTGTGTTCGATTGCGCAATCAACACGAGGCCACGTGTCATTTCGGACACACGCTCGAATGGCACATTGAGCTGCCTGTTGGTGGTGCTTGCTGATTTGTGGAATGTTCCTGCTGGTCTTTGATGGCTTATATTGATGTGGTCAACGCACATGTTGCGCACGCAGAACAGTGTCAGCATATGTGTATTTCGTCGCGCGCTCTTTTACGGTTGCTTTGGTGTTGATGACCAACGTTTTGACAATTTGTGTTGAGGACTAGGGTTAGAGGTCGGGGGGGTACCCGACACCCGACAGCCGACACCCGACATCTGGAAGTACCCGACAACCGACACCCGACATCTCAGAAAAAAAGCCGACACCCGACAGTTGCAAAAAAACCCGACACCCGACATCTAGTTTTTGAAAAAAAACCGACACCTGTTTTTGGAACAAAAACAGGCAAATTTTTGCTCATTTGCATCACGAGTGCAATTTTTTGGCTCAAGTTACTGAATTCAAGTATTTTCACACAAAATTAACACCAAAATGTCAAATTCTGCGTATTCGGAAACATTTGGTTCGAAGAAAATTTTCTGTCAAAATTCTTCTCTCAGCAATACTGATGTTTTGAACCGCAAGTGTCGGGTGTCGGCTGTCGGGTGTCGGGTCCCAAAAAACCCGACACCTGACATCTGGGGGTACCCGACACCCGACACCTACACTTTTTTGGTACCCGACACCCGACAGCCGACACCCGACATCTCTCTAACCCTATTGAGGACTAAACAGTTTGCAAGTTTTCTTGTGCTGGGTTTCCGTAGCAACCCTTCTTGGTGTTCCGTGCTGGCGTGTCGCTGCCCGCAAAGCATTAGCTCAAAGCTGACCATAAGTCCAGCTCAGTGATGTTTCAATCAGAGCCACGGTACGGAAAAACTCTCGGCGATTGTTCATTCGTTGACACCAAATCGACATCAACATCTGACAGCATTGCCGAAGCCAAGCAAAACGGTTCCACTTTATGGGTCACCCTGTGCATAAGCTGCCTGTGCATGGGGCTCGCAAGCCAACTACGTTCCGACCACCCTGTGAAGTCCACCAGCTTTGTTTGTTTCAGACATTGAAAGACGGTTATCGATCTCGTTTCGTCGGTCGGGCAAAGGGCGCCGTGCGCGCTGGCTCGTGTGAGGTTGGTGTACTGTAGCTTTTTACCGTTTGTGCTGAAATATTTGAGCTGCCAATGATTGCGTCGTTTCCACAAGAACCGACTATGAATCGGAAGGTATCGGTTGTCGGGTATCGGCACCCAAAAAGTATCGGGTATCGGCATGTTTTTCCAAGGTATCGGGTATTACGTACACTTTTCGCGATTAAAAACCTGTTCTCAAAAATAACTCTGCAGATATTCATTGTTTTGCCAATAGAAAGAACAATTGCATGACACAACAACAGAGCACGATTTTTATGAAAAACATTGTTGCTCGCAGTACTCAATGGCCATCTCAAAAAAATCCCGCGCGACGTTTGCCAAAAACCCCAGTTTTGCTATAAAAACGATGTTTTTATTGGTATTTTGGCACTATCGGATATCGGATTATTTTCGCAGTGTCGGGTATCGGCATACTCCCCCCCCCCGATACCGATCCCTAGAACCGACCAAAGTGTGTGAAATGGTTCTGTGTTCTCTCAACGAACGTATGCCTTGTGTGGTGGAGAATGCCACCCTAAATTACAGATCAAACGCTCGTGCCCGGCGGCGTTCCAGAAACTGGACTCGCTTCTATCGCACATCAACGAGCACCATTCGACTGCACTGGTTCGTCCCGAGCGAGTGTTCGCGTGCGAATGCGGACGCAGTTTCACGCGATGGTCGCTGTTGCACGCGCACAAAATGCGCATGTATCATGGACATATGAGACTGTCATATCGGTTAGTGGATGGTGTTCGTATCAATATTTTGTAAAAAAAAGTTAGTTAGTCTAGTTTATTGCGTTTGCACCAACTCAGTAATACAGCTAAGAAGATTAAGTGAAAGAAGCATAGTTACAAGACCGGGAGTTTACGGACATGAAAATAAATACAAAACGGGGTGTGCAAGGAATGAAAAATAAACACAAAACCGGGTCAGGATTGGGTGAGAAGGTGGACGAAATCACGGACAGACAGACACAGACAACATGCAATCAGAAGTTAAATGTACGCAGGCAGAGCCACAACATTGTACAACGGTGCAATACCGGACGGTGCGGAAATCTGTGACATAAAATCCGAAAACATTCTTCGTGTACCTTTTTCCCGCAACCTGCCGGTTAGATCTAATGTATCAAACTCAGTGATCAGATCACGAGATCAGTCGAGTTTTGTCTTGATCAAGAGACTTTTCGTATTTAGGATGTTTTATTTTTCTTTGTGGAAATAACTTTTAATAACGGGGAGCGTATGTACATCCCAAAGTCCTTTGTGAACAAAAAATGGCTGTCTTCGACTTGGGCTCGAACCCAGGTCCTCCGCCTAACCGGGGCATTGCTCTACCAACTGAGCTATGGAAGTGCGTGCCCTTGGACGCAAATGACTTTTACATTTTGATGTTACCATGTTTGATAGTTTCCGATACCGCTGCTACACAGCAGCCGATTTGAACTATTTGGAATCTACTGAGATCCGGTTTTTTATCCCGCTGTGTTTTGCTGTCGCAATGTTGTGAAGTTGGTCAAAAAAATTAGATTGGTGCATTGAGTTCGTTCGTTTTGGTTGTGATCAGTTTGACCATGAGTTTGGGGCCGTTTCATGGTTTCGCTGAAACATTTTATTGATCTTAAAGTCTGGTCCCACACCGTCGTTGTTGTGATGTTCCATTGATTTAAACCTGCACACGATAATTGATGCGTTGGGCCAAACTTCGGCTTACAGTAATGTCGTCAAATCACCTTTTCATGAAATCACGTGTTTTAATTCTCGCGCTCATTTGGGGCTCGTGTATTATTGCTTGATTTGACGAGAAGATTTGACTTGACGACAAAACTACTAGCCCAAAGTTCACGTTGTGTCAGTAAAGGCCTAACTATACTTCGTTGTCTCAGAGAACAAAGAACAAATTCTCGCGCGTTGATTGGTCCACGTCTGATCAACAGCCAATCAGCGCGCGAGAATTTGTTCTTTGTTCTCTGAGAGAACGAAGTATAGTTAGGCCTTAACAGTAGAGTGTGTCAAATTTCAAATGTGTCGGTTTTCATTTTTTGGCATTCATGGCACCTAAATTTAGTGAGAAAACACACATGAACGTCACCATCTTGCATTTTTTCCAGCAACCAATGGCGACGTCGCTGCCGTGTGTGTCATCAGTCGTTCGACCGTTATGTGCCCTGGCTGTACCATGTCACACATCGACACAAGCATATTGAGAGGAAACGTGCGTCCGGGGTCTTTTTGTGACTTTTCTTTTCATGTACATACACTTTCCAAATTTATTTTGAGTTAGAAGAAGCACTCGATTTGAATGAGATCGATTGTTCGTTCGTATGCTATTTTATTTATTCTTGTGGTGAAACATTTGACGGCTCGAATGGCAGGCTTTGTCTCGATGGGTCACCGGAAGGTATTGGGTGTCGGCATGTTTTTTTTGCAAGGTATCTGATGTTATACTTCGCGATTGAGCCACCCTTCTCCAAAACAGCGCTGCTTATTTTCTGTGTTTTACGAGCTGAACCGGTCTTTTGTCTCAACGGTTTTCATGATGCATAAAACGACGGAACAATTTTTATGAAACGAATTCGTTTCGTGCAACACTCAAATCAATGGTTATCTCAAATAAACCAGGCGCGGGGTGCACCAAACACCTCATTTTTGCTATAAAAACCGTGTTTTCATTGGTGGTATTATCGGGTATAAGGGTTTTTTTTAAACTATCAGGTATCCGAAAAAACACAGCATTCTTCATATCAACAAATATTATGATCGCTTTTTTTAGGACTGTTGTTAGAATAGTGATGGTTGATCGGGCATGAAGATGAAACGGTGACTGACTGAGCGGAGTGTAGGTATAAAGCACGCACCTCATGAACTTGGAACATTTGCTTGCAGTGACCCCGGGCGAGTACTGTTTGTGGCGCCGTCGCCTGGCGAACTACAAGAAGCGCTACGATAATGAAATTGAGTTGAAACGAGCGCAGGATGTGAGAATGGCGGAACGAGAAAGGGTGAAGGCGGAGCGGGAAAACGCTCGGTTGGTTCCGGAACAGGTTTTTTTTTGAAAATGGGCCAGTGGCACACTGGTGGCTGATTTGCCGAAGACCTGGTGGCTCGTTCATACTTAAGTATTGGCTCCCTGCAATTCTGGTGGCTGATTGGTGACTCATTTGTTAAAATCTTGTGGCTCATGGAAATTTTTCGTGGCCCAATGGGTCACCATTAGTGGCAAAAAACCGTGTTCCGGAAAGTTCGTGCGTGAATCGCAGCAGTTGATACTTCAAGGGTTGCCACTACAACTTTGCATCATACCCTTGCCTTGTTGATGACTGTTGCTGGTTACCCAGGAAATAGTGTTGGTCTCAGAACAAAAATAATTTGCAGACTATTCTTACTTCCAAACAAAAAACCCCTCTCAAATTCTACCAATACCCACAAGAAGTCAATCAACTCTGGTCTGGATTTGCAACCGCGCAAAATCTCTCGTAGCGGACCGCGATCTCGAAATTTGAAGTGACTAGACGGGACCCGTGCCGTCCCCCCCCCCCCCCCCGAAGACCCGTTAGCATACCCAAAGCTACCCGTGAAAATTGACCCGTCCGCCCTTCCGAGGGAGGGGGCCACACACACACATACCCACATACGTCTTCCTGTTTTAGTAGTGTACATAGATAGTTTTATCAAATGTTCACATCACTGATCTCTCTCTGTTTGCAGACAACATCGCGAGTTCATGCTGGCCGAGTCAGATCGTACGGGCAATGCGCTGTTGTTCGACTTTCTTCGTCCTGACCCCGATTCGACGACAGCCACATCCGACAGTGCCCAAGGACACGAACAACAAAGTGAGCGACAGTTAGGCGATGATGAGAATAAAGAGAACCACGTGATGAAACAGCTGACATCTAATGGAGGTACAGTCATCAAATGTGGTTAGAGAGGTGCATGGGGATGGGAAAGCAGCTCGTGTGTAATTTTGAGGTCACGTGCGTGGGCATTCCATGTGCTACAGTGCACGTTCCCTGTGTGAAAACAGGTCGAAATGAGCAATCAGTCACTAGGTCTAAGCCATTGCTGCACAATTCTCAGGGTGCTGAATGGATTTGAGTTCATTGCTTCCTCCGACTAATTCCAGAACTTTTCCACAGAAGAGCTCGCGTCACTTCTTCCAGCGCTAGAGATAGAGCCCGGTTTTGGGCTTGGCTATGTGTTTCATTTGATGCAGGGTGAGACCTAGGCCTATTCGCAAGGCCTAAGTCTAAAAATAAACCTAAATCAAAGTACACGCGTAAATATAGGACGATGTTTAAGCACAGAGAAGATTGCTGGAAACATTGTAGATATCGAAACGCGAATAGACGAATTTTATTCTTTTGATTGTTCATATGTGTCTCTCAAAAGAAAAACATGGACTGTATATTCCTTGCATTCAGGCGCGACCGCCAAACAACCGATCGATGTTGAGGGTATGCGTTCAGCTGAGCAGGCGACTGGCGCCAAGTCGTCCCTGAGTGCGCAAGGCGTCAACGGATTTGTCAAGCTGACGACACCGCCGACGACGACGACGACCGGCGGCGCAACGGACACGTTGACCGCGCTTCGTCACAGCAATGTTGGCTCATAGCAATGTTTTTGGGTGACACTTGTGATATTTGAAGTCATCAATGTTCTAATATTATATTAGTTGTGGAAATGTATCCTTGTAAAAATAATAAAAAAATGCCGATTAACGGTCGTCTTTGGCTCTACACATGTTTTGCTCCACCCACTTTGAGATTGGTCAGCCTTTTGTCATTGCAATGCATGCATTTTGATGAGAGCCTAACGCCAGCAGGAGATCAGTACGGCAGATCACGGCTGCTAGAATAGAGCTCACCGTCCAGAACTGGCCATAATTTGAAGATTTTTTTCGATTATTATTGTGTTTTTTCCTCATCAAAACATCTTCAGACCAACACGACGACAAGCGATTCGTGTGGGTCGAGTTCAGGCGAGTCACCGACAGCCATGGACATGGACCAGGAGCGTTCACCGAGCAAAGACGCTGCAAAATCGAATGAAATGACACAACCGGATGCTGATGAACGAACGGTGCACGTCAGACCGAGTATTAGGTTAGCTTCTTATGCTTGACGAATTTGGTTGACAGTAATTTTATTTTTGGGATCTTATTTTGTGCATCTGTTCACCGTGCTATGCACGCTCAGGGCTGGTTTGGCTAATGGTTTCGACGAGAACCAGTTTTTAGAACGTTTGACGAAACGAAGCCACCGTGGACCTTGTTGTTCGTTCATTGTGAAAAGTTGGCGCTAATGAGCTTCTCATGTTGTTTCTTGTTGACAGAATCGTTGCTATTCGCAGTGTGCCACTGTTTCCCTAAATATTATACATCAGCTGTTGCAGACAACTACGACTGCGGACACTGCAACGGCGCAAACGCGCGTACTACATGCGGAGGAAGACACCCGGCAACGAAAGACCAACGGTACCCTTGAATTGGGGTTAGTTTTGTCGTTTTTTTGTCTTTTTATTCACTGTTGGGGACATCAAAGTTGATGACCGTGATTTTGCGCTATGTTGGGGTAATTTTTTTTCGGCAATCAGAATGAATCAGTGCACTGGTGCACCAAAACACAAGTTATCGGCGCGTGAAACACAAAACGCATGAAAAAACGAACTTTATTGTGCGTGAACAAAGTTCAGGCCTCAGTGCGGCATCAAATTTTGTGACTGCTGGATCAGATTTTGGGACGTTTATGACAGTTTTGGCTTCGATTGATCTGGGGAAATACGTTCTGGGCACGTTAATGTAAAGAGAAACATTAACGATTATCAGGTCAACGATCAAATCCAAAAAAATCACAAATAATTTTCTCTTTCTAGTATCTGGTGAGTTTCTCTTTCATTCATTTGCAGTGCACTACTGTCCATTGGAGCCCGACAACTGTGCGCAACCATTTTTCACACATTCCCGTGCTTTGGCCAATCACTTAATCAAACATCAACCACGAGGCAAACAGTACGAGTGCTCCTATTGTGACGAAATGTTTGAGGTCGGCGCGTGGTTCTGTGATGATTCTGATTCCCCTATTCATGTTAACGAGCGCGCGTGAGTGGTTTAAACAGTAGCCCGAAAGTAGCACGCACGCGCGCAAGCAGCGTTTTGCAACAACATGGTTTTCTTGCAAGTATGCTGTCTTAGTTTCCAATTCTCCGCCAAAGTAGTGATCTCTGTTTTCAGTATTTTTTCACTTTTTTCACTATTTTCATCCGTTGAGCCCATGTATGTTCCTTTTATGCTGGTAGTTGAGCCATGATCCACCGAAAGCGGGCATTTTTCTTGCTTGTGTGAAATATGTGTGTCTGGTCATACATGCCACGTGGACAACTTGACTTGCATTACAGTTCGCTGCATCAGCACTGTTCCACGTCCAACACCAACACTACCACATGCGCGGCGGTCGATTCGACTGCGACTATTGTGCGGCACGATATAACACGTTGGATGACGTCATGGGTCACGTGATCGCCGTGCACGACACCAGCGACACCAAGTGGACAGTGAGAGCGACTGGTTCGTTGTGTCCGTAGAGTACCGTTGAAAAGTCGGCATTAGGGTTGGAGCTCGGGGGGGGGGGGGGTGCCCGACATCTGGAAGTACCCGACGTTTGAGAAAAAAAGCCCACACCCGACATTTTTTGACATTTAGTTTTTTGGACCACAAACAGGCAAATAAATTCTGGCTCATTTGCTCAAAACCCAGACAGCCGACACCCGACATCTCTCTGACCCTAATCGGCATCGTAAGGTATCTGACATGACACCTACTTTTTTGTGGGTGCCGACATCCGACACGCGGCATTGCCCGATGCCCGATCCCAATTAAATAGTGATTGCTTATTTATTTTACCGATTTTTTCTACTTGTATACCGGCTGGTGTTGTCGGTCGTTGTTGATGCACCAGGTCATCGTCGTTCCTGCGACGGCAGCAGAAGGCCACGTCGTGTTGGCCCAAAATATTTAAAAGATGTGACATTCTACGTGTGTTGTTCTCATCGTGTACGCCAGTCCCCTGCCAAACATCTGTTGTTTGGTCTTGGGTCTCTTTTCGGTCTGCTTTTTCCAGAAGCAAAATAGGGTTTCACGTTAATCCAAGATCTCAGATAGGTAGTCGGGCTGTCAGATGAACCTCTTTCTGGTCTGAAGAATAATTGGTCTCTTCCAGAAACCACTGACGACGGCGACATACAGCCTTGCAAGCTAGTGGAATTGGGCGCGAGCAACACTCAACCCCTCCACCCGTCGATGGCCAAATACGTCAAGCCGTACACATGTCTGTTCTGTCCATCCAGCTTTGCCAGATTGGGTCAAATGCAACTGCACGAGTTAGCCTACCATTTTAACGCGCTGTTCCCGCAGGGTGATATTGAGTACTCGGAAGAGGTGGAGTTCATTGATTGATTGATGCATTCGTACACTACACACTCGTTATAGTGGCACTGGTTTCCGTAGAAACCTAAATACAAGGGCTCCATTTCGGGGGCTCTATTTAGGTTTTCACGGTGTACAATGTAACCCTCTAACCCTAGTGTACATGAGGGACTGAACTCTTGTTGACTTGACTGTTACATACATATCTGACGGGTTGGAGTGCCTCATCCCATTACTGTTCGCAACAATCCACTGTCTTTATAGTGACCGACTGTTTCGTGATCGGATTGTCCGTTTTTATACGCTATGATATTTTGTGGCCGTTAATCCCCATTGCTGATTATGTCACTGTAAAGACAGCTGGCTGTTTGTTTTGATTGAGTGGTTAGCGATTGTCATTTTATGAATCGGTGCGACTGATTATGATAGTTTAGGTATAATGTCTAGTTTAGTTGTGTAGTTGGGTTTGAAGCTTTTGGTACGTACCGATCACTAATATCACTCTTATCTTGGCCCGGCAACATATGACCAGATTTTGCATTCTGATTTTCGGTGCTGCTTGCTGTGTTTTTCTTTGTATTCAAAATTTTATAATTGCCGGCGATTATCAATATTAATTCGAAATTCGTATGGTCGGACGTATCGTAATTATATTCGTTGCGCCAAACATTTTCTGATTTTGGAACATCGTTCCAAAACGAACTAGACGTATCAATATCACTGTAAGCTTTCACTCGATGCGTCATCTTCGCATTGCTATGAAAGTGTTATACAGTGCGTTGGTGTTCTGCTAGTTTTGTTTGGTGTCCTGTTTGTTTGTTTGTATTGTTTAACGTTCTGTTATTGAGGTCAAAAATTTAGGTACAAAATGTACCGATGGGTTTATTTTGTGTTTCAGCACTTCGATTCATGATTCTAGGCACCTGATTAAGCGGGGTTGTGTGCCTGTTTGTTGGATTGTTGCATGTTTTGTTTCTTGCCATGTAGTTTTTACTTTAGGTTTATCTTCGTAATTTTAACGGCTATGTACAGGGTGACCCATCAAAAATGGAAACCTCTTTCGTTGAGCCTGGATTTCTGCCCGCAAAGGAACCCTGATGTATGTATACATGTTGCACCTTGATTGGAAGCCCAAGCGATTTACTACTTTTTATAAGATTATGGGGCAGTAAATTGCTTTAACTGATGAGCTACTGACTACTTCGTGAAGGACCTTAAGTAGGCGCGCGCTCAACGTAGCACATTTGTCAAAGTCAAGTTTATTTTATCCAAGCCAAGCCAACTTTAACACGTTGCAGCACAGTAAAGTAAATCGCTTGGGCTGCCGATCGAGGTGCAACCAGGGTGGGGCAAAAAAGGTCTGGGTCGTGTTTCGTTTTTTTTGAATCCTGAATTTCCTTGATTTTCCCTGATTTTTCAGAGAAAGTTTTTTTGAGAAAAAAAACGTTTTTTGCCCAACCCTGGGTGCAACACGCACGTATGTCAAGGTTCCACTGGTGCGGCCTAGATCCACATCTCCTCAAGAAAGTTTCCAGTTTTGTTGGGTCACCTTGTATTTATCGATTTACACGCCCTGTGGTTATCGACTTACGTTCGTAAATGCCTATGGTTTTAGCTTTGATTTTTTTAATCGAAAAACAAATAGATTGTCTCAGTCTTTGTGGTCCACTGCCTTGCATTACGATGGTGTTTTACTACTGTCTCTCTCCTTATTTGCGTAAACTTTATTCTTTCCACCTTAAAGATAACAGTTGTGCAGGCAAGAAATTTTCGTGGTTCATAAAAAAAGGCGAACGAAAGCATTAAAAAATTCAGGAAAATATTCAATGCTCGCAAAAAAAATAAATGTCATAGGTTGGTGAACATGCTGCGCGTTTGTCGATTAAAGCTGCATTTTTTTCGCGTTTTTTTGCTCGTTTTTTTGACGCCCGCGGAACTAGCCCGTCGATCTGCACATGTTTGCAGACCAGTGTCTTCCGTACAACAACTTGCGTTCCATAGGCTATCAGATCACACGTACAGTATGTGACGCCCGCGGGACTAGCCCGTCGATCTGCACATGTTTGCAGACCAGCGTCTTCCGTACAACAACTTGCGTTCCATAGGCTATCAGATCACACGTACAGTATGTGACGCCCGCGGGACTAGCCCGTCGATCTGCACATGTTTGCAGACCAGCGTCTTCCGTACAACAACTTGCGTTCCATAGGCTATCAGATCACACGTACAGTATGTGACGCCCGCGGGACTAGCCCGTCGATCTGCACATGTTTGCAGACCAGCGTCTTCCGTACAACAACTTGCGTTCCATAGGCTATCAGATCACACGTACAGTATGTGACGCCCGCGGGACTAGCCCGTCGATCTGCACATGTTTGCAGACCAGCGTCTTCCGTACAACAACTTGCGTTCCATAGGCTATCAGATCACACGTACAGTATGTGACGCCCGCGGGACTAGCCCGTCGATCTGCACATGTTTGCAGACCAGCGTCTTCCGTACAACAACTTGCGTTCCATAGGCTATCAGATCACACGTACAGTATGTGACGCCCGCGGGACTAGCCCGTCGATCTGCACATGTTTGCAGACCAGCGTCTTCCGTACAACAACTTGCGTTCCATAGGCTATCAGATCACACGTACAGTATGTGACGCCCGCGGGACTAGCCCGTCGATCTGCACATGTTTGCAGACCAGCGTCTTCCGTACAACAACTTGCGTTCCATAGGCTATCAGATCACACGTACAGTATGTGACGCCCGCGGGACTAGCCCGTCGATCTGCACATGTTTGCAGACCAGCGTCTTCCGTACAACAACTTGCGTTCCATAGGCTATCAGATCACACGTACAGTATGTGACGCCCGCGGGACTAGCCCGTCGATCTGCACATGTTTGCAGACCAGCGTCTTCCGTACAACAACTTGCGTTCCATAGGCTATCAGATCACACGTACAGTATGTGACGCCCGCGGGACTAGCCCGTCGATCTGCACATGTTTGCAGACCAGCGTCTTCCGTACAACAACTTGCGTTCCATAGGCTATCAGATCACACGTACAGTATGTGACGCCCGCGGGACTAGCCCGTCGATCTGCACATGTTTGCAGACCAGCGTCTTCCGTACAACAACTTGCGTTCCATAGGCTATCAGATCACACGTACAGTATGTGACGCCCGCGGGACTAGCCCGTCGATCTGCACATGTTTGCAGACCAGCGTCTTCCGTACAACAACTTGCGTTCCATAGGCTATCAGATCACACGTACAGTATGTGACGCCCGCGGGACTAGCCCGTCGATCTGCACATGTTTGCAGACCAGCGTCTTCCGTACAACAACTTGCGTTCCATAGGCTATCAGATCACACGTACAGTATGTGACGCCCGCGGGACTAGCCCGTCGATCTGCACATGTTTGCAGACCAGCGTCTTCCGTACAACAACTTGCGTTCCATAGGCTATCAGATCACACGTACAGTATGTGACGCCCGCGGGACTAGCCCGTCGATCTGCACATGTTTGCAGACCAGCGTCTTCCGTACAACAACTTGCGTTCCATAGGCTATCAGATCACACGTACAGTATGTGACGCCCGCGGGACTAGCCCGTCGATCTGCACATGTTTGCAGACCAGCGTCTTCCGTACAACAACTTGCGTTCCATAGGCTATCAGATCACACGTACAGTATGTGACGCCCGCGGGACTAGCCCGTCGATCTGCACATGTTTGCAGACCAGCGTCTTCCGTACAACAACTTGCGTTCCATAGGCTATCAGATCACACGTACAGTATGTGACGCCCGCGGGACTAGCCCGTCGATCTGCACATGTTTGCAGACCAGCGTCTTCCGTACAACAACTTGCGTTCCATAGGCTATCAGATCACACGTACAGTATGTGACGCCCGCGGGACTAGCCCGTCGATCTGCACATGTTTGCAGACCAGCGTCTTCCGTACAACAACTTGCGTTCCATAGGCTATCAGATCACACGTACAGTATGTGACGCCCGCGGGACTAGCCCGTCGATCTGCACATGTTTGCAGACCAGCGTCTTCCGTACAACAACTTGCGTTCCTAGCTATCGATCAGTATGTGACCGCTCTTCCGTACAACAACTTGCGTTCCATAGGCTATCAGATCACACGTACAGTATGTGACGCCCGCGGGACTAGCCCGTCGATCTGCACATGTTTGCAGACCAGCGTCTTCCGTACAACAACTTGCGTTCCATAGGCTATCAGATCACACGTACAGTATGTGACGCCCGCGGGACTAGCCCGTCGATCTGCACATGTTTGCAGACCAGCGTCTTCCGTACAACAACTTGCGTTCCATAGGCTATCAGATCACACGTACAGTATGTGACGCCCGCGGGACTAGCCCGTCGATCTGCACATGTTTGCAGACCAGCGTCTTCCGTACAACAACTTGCGTTCCATAGGCTATCAGATCACACGTACAGTATGTGACGCCCGCGGGACTAGCCCGTCGATCTGCACATGTTTGCAGACCAGCGTCTTCCGTACAACAACTTGCGTTCCATAGGCTATCAGATCACACGTACAGTATGTGACGCCCGCGGGACTAGCCCGTCGATCTGCACATGTTTGCAGACCAGCGTCTTCCGTACAACAACTTGCGTTCCATAGGCTATCAGATCACACGTACAGTATGTGACGCCCGCGGGACTAGCCCGTCGATCTGCACATGTTTGCAGACCAGCGTCTTCCGTACAACAACTTGTGTTCCATAGGCTATCAGATCACACGTACAGTATGTGACGCCCGCGGGACTAGCCCGTCGATCTGCACATGTTTGCAGACCAGCGTCTTCCGTACAACAACTTGTGTTCCATAGGCTATCAGATCACACGTACAGTATGTGACGCCCGCGGGACTAGCCCGTCGATCTGCACATGTTTGCAGACCAGCGTCTTCCGTACAACAACTTGTGTTCCATAGGCTATCAGATCACACGTACAGTATGTGACGCCCGCGGGACTAGCCCGTCGATCTGCACATGTTTGCAGACCAGCGTCTTCCGTACAACAACTTGTGTTCCATAGGCTATCAGATCACACGTACAGTATGTGACGCCCGCGGGACTAGCCCGTCGATCTGCACATGTTTGCAGACCAGCGTCTTCCGTACAACAACTTGTGTTCCATAGGCTATCAGATCACACGTACAGTATGTGACGCCCGCGGGACTAGCCCGTCGATCTGCACATGTTTGCAGACCAGCGTCTTCCGTACAACAACTTGCGTTCCATAGGCTATCAGATCACACGTACAGTATGTGACGCCCGCGGGACTAGCCCGTCGATCTGCACATGTTTGCAGACCAGCGTCTTCCGTACAACAACTTGCGTTCCATAGGCTATCAGATCACACGTACAGTATGTGACGCCCGCGGGACTAGCCCGTCGATCTGCACATGTTTGCAGACCAGCGTCTTCCCTACAACAACTTGTGTTCCATAGGCTATCAGATCACACGTACAGTATGTGACGCCCGCGGGACTAGCCCGTCGATCTGCACATGTTTGCAGACCAGCGTCTTCCCTACAACAACTTGTGTTCCATAGGCTATCAGATCACACGTACAGTATGTGACGCCCGCGGGACTAGCCCGTCGATCTGCACATGTTTGCAGACCAGCGTCTTCCCTACAACAACTTGTGTTCCATAGGCTATCAGATCACACGTACAGTATGTGACGCCCGCGGGACTAGCCCGTCGATCTGCACATGTTTGCAGACCAGCGTCTTCCGTACAACAACTTGTGTTCCATAGGCTATCAGATCACACGTACAGTATGTGACGCCCGCGGGACTAGCCCGTCGATCTGCACATGTTTGCAGACCAGCGTCTTCCGTACAACAACTTGTGTTCCATAGGCTATCAGATCACACGTACAGTATGTGACGCCCGCGGGACTAGCCCGTCGATCTGCACATGTTTGCAGACCAGCGTCTTCCCTACAACAACTTGTGTTCCATAGGCTATCAGATCACACGTACAGTATGTGACGCCCGCGGGACTAGCCCGTCGATCTGCACATGTTTGCAGACCAGCGTCTTCCCTACAACAACTTGTGTTCCATAGGCTATCAGATCACACGTACAGTATGTGACGCCCGCGGGACTAGCCCGTCGATCTGCACATGTTTGCAGACCAGCGTCTTCCGTACAACAACTTGTGTTCCATAGGCTATCAGATCACACGTACAGTATGTGACGCCCGCGGGACTAGCCCGTCGATCTGCACATGTTTGCAGACCAGCGTCTTCCCTACAACAACTTGTGTTCCATAGGCTATCAGATCACACGTACAGTATGTGACGCCCGCGGGACTAGCCCGTCGATCTGCACATGTTTGCAGACCAGCGTCTTCCCTACAACAACTTGTGTTCCATAGGCTATCAGATCACACGTACAGTATGTGACGCCCGCGGGACTAGCCCGTCGATCTGCACATGTTTGCAGACCAGCGTCTTCCCTACAACAACTTGTGTTCCATAGGCTATCAGATCACACGTACAGTATGTGACGCCCGCGGGACTAGCCCGTCGATCTGCACATGTTTGCAGACCAGCGTCTTCCCTACAACAACTTGTGTTCCATAGGCTATCAGATCACACGTACAGTATGTGACGCCCGCGGGACTAGCCCGTCGATCTGCACATGTTTGCAGACCAGCGTCTTCCCTACAACAACTTGTGTTCCATAGGCTATCAGATCACACGTACAGTATGTGACGCCCGCGGGACTAGCCCGTCGATCTGCACATGTTTGCAGACCAGCGTCTTCCCTACAACAACTTGTGTTCCATAGGCTATCAGATCACACGTACAGTATGTGACGCCCGCGGGACTAGCCCGTCGATCTGCACATGTTTGCAGACCAGCGTCTTCCCTACAACAACTTGTGTTCCATAGGCTATCAGATCACACGTACAGTATGTGACGCCCGCGGGACTAGCCCGTCGATCTGCACATGTTTGCAGACCAGCGTCTTCCCTACAACAACTTGTGTTCCATAGGCTATCAGATCACACGTACAGTATGTGACGCCCGCGGGACTAGCCCGTCGATCTGCACATGTTTGCAGACCAGCGTCTTCCCTACAACAACTTGTGTTCCATAGGCTATCAGATCACACGTACAGTATGTGACGCCCGCGGGACTAGCCCGTCGATCTGCACATGTTTGCAGACCAGCGTCTTCCCTACAACAACTTGTGTTCCATAGGCTATCAGATCACACGTACAGTATGTGACGCCCGCGGGACTAGCCCGTCGATCTGCACATGTTTGCAGACCAGCGTCTTCCCTACAACAACTTGTGTTCCATAGGCTATCAGATCACACGTACAGTATGTGACGCCCGCGGGACTAGCCCGTCGATCTGCACATGTTTGCAGACCAGCGTCTTCCCTACAACAACTTGTGTTCCATAGGCTATCAGATCACACGTACAGTATGTGACGCCCGCGGGACTAGCCCGTCGATCTGCACATGTTTGCAGACCAGCGTCTTCCCTACAACAACTTGTGTTCCATAGGCTATCAGATCACACGTACAGTATGTGACGCCCGCGGGACTAGCCCGTCGATCTGCACATGTTTGCAGACCAGCGTCTTCCCTACAACAACTTGTGTTCCATAGGCTATCAGATCACACGTACAGTATGTGACGCCCGCGGGACTAGCCCGTCGATCTGCACATGTTTGCAGACCAGCGTCTTCCCTACAACAACTTGTGTTCCATAGGCTATCAGATCACACGTACAGTATGTGACGCCCGCGGGACTAGCCCGTCGATCTGCACATGTTTGCAGACCAGCGTCTTCCCTACAACAACTTGTGTTCCATAGGCTATCAGATCACACGTACAGTATGTGACGCCCGCGGGACTAGCCCGTCGATCTGCACATGTTTGCAGACCAGCGTCTTCCCTACAACAACTTGTGTTCCATAGGCTATCAGATCACACGTACAGTATGTGACGCCCGCGGGACTAGCCCGTCGATCTGCACATGTTTGCAGACCAGCGTCTTCCCTACAACAACTTGTGTTCCATAGGCTATCAGATCACACGTACAGTATGTGACGCCCGCGGGACTAGCCCGTCGATCTGCACATGTTTGCAGACCAGCGTCTTCCCTACAACAACTTGTGTTCCATAGGCTATCAGATCACACGTACAGTATGTGACGCCCGCGGGACTAGCCCGTCGATCTGCACATGTTTGCAGACCAGCGTCTTCCCTACAACAACTTGTGTTCCATAGGCTATCAGATCACACGTACAGTATGTGACGCCCGCGGGACTAGCCCGTCGATCTGCACATGTTTGCAGACCAGCGTCTTCCCTACAACAACTTGTGTTCCATAGGCTATCAGATCACACGTACAGTATGTGACGCCCGCGGGACTAGCCCGTCGATCTGCACATGTTTGCAGACCAGCGTCTTCCCTACAACAACTTGTGTTCCATAGGCTATCAGATCACACGTACAGTATGTGACGCCCGCGGGACTAGCCCGTCGATCTGCACATGTTTGCAGACCAGCGTCTTCCCTACAACAACTTGTGTTCCATAGGCTATCAGATCACACGTACAGTATGTGACGCCCGCGGGACTAGCCCGTCGATCTGCACATGTTTGCAGACCAGCGTCTTCCCTACAACAACTTGTGTTCCATAGGCTATCAGATCACACGTACAGTATGTGACGCCCGCGGGACTAGCCCGTCGATCTGCACATGTTTGCAGACCAGCGTCTTCCCTACAACAACTTGTGTTCCATAGGCTATCAGATCACACGTACAGTATGTGACGCCCGCGGGACTAGCCCGTCGATCTGCACATGTTTGCAGACCAGCGTCTTCCCTACAACAACTTGTGTTCCATAGGCTATCAGATCACACGTACAGTATGTGACGCCCGCGGGACTAGCCCGTCGATCTGCACATGTTTGCAGACCAGCGTCTTCCCTACAACAACTTGTGTTCCATAGGCTATCAGATCACACGTACAGTATGTGACGCCCGCGGGACTAGCCCGTCGATCTGCACATGTTTGCAGACCAGCGTCTTCCCTACAACAACTTGTGTTCCATAGGCTATCAGATCACACGTACAGTATGTGACGCCCGCGGGACTAGCCCGTCGATCTGCACATGTTTGCAGACCAGCGTCTTCCCTACAACAACTTGTGTTCCATAGGCTATCAGATCACACGTACAGTATGTGACGCCCGCGGGACTAGCCCGTCGATCTGCACATGTTTGCAGACCAGCGTCTTCCCTACAACAACTTGTGTTCCATAGGCTATCAGATCACACGTACAGTATGTGACGCCCGCGGGACTAGCCCGTCGATCTGCACATGTTTGCAGACCAGCGTCTTCCCTACAACAACTTGTGTTCCATAGGCTATCAGATCACACGTACAGTATGTGACGCCCGCGGGACTAGCCCGTCGATCTGCACATGTTTGCAGACCAGCGTCTTCCCTACAACAACTTGTGTTCCATAGGCTATCAGATCACACGTACAGTATGTGACGCCCGCGGGACTAGCCCGTCGATCTGCACATGTTTGCAGACCAGCGTCTTCCCTACAACAACTTGTGTTCCATAGGCTATCAGATCACACGTACAGTATGTGACGCCCGCGGGACTAGCCCGTCGATCTGCACATGTTTGCAGACCAGCGTCTTCCCTACAACAACTTGTGTTCCATAGGCTATCAGATCACACGTACAGTATGTGACGCCCGCGGGACTAGCCCGTCGATCTGCACATGTTTGCAGACCAGCGTCTTCCCTACAACAACTTGTGTTCCATAGGCTATCAGATCACACGTACAGTATGTGACGCCCGCGGGACTAGCCCGTCGATCTGCACATGTTTGCAGACCAGCGTCTTCCCTACAACAACTTGTGTTCCATAGGCTATCAGATCACACGTACAGTATGTGACGCCCGCGGGACTAGCCCGTCGATCTGCACATGTTTGCAGACCAGCGTCTTCCCTACAACAACTTGTGTTCCATAGGCTATCAGATCACACGTACAGTATGTGACGCCCGCGGGACTAGCCCGTCGATCTGCACATGTTTGCAGACCAGCGTCTTCCCTACAACAACTTGTGTTCCATAGGCTATCAGATCACACGTACAGTATGTGACGCCCGCGGGACTAGCCCGTCGATCTGCACATGTTTGCAGACCAGCGTCTTCCCTACAACAACTTGTGTTCCATAGGCTATCAGATCACACGTACAGTATGTGACGCCCGCGGGACTAGCCCGTCGATCTGCACATGTTTGCAGACCAGCGTCTTCCCTACAACAACTTGTGTTCCATAGGCTATCAGATCACACGTACAGTATGTGACGCCCGCGGGACTAGCCCGTCGATCTGCACATGTTTGCAGACCAGCGTCTTCCCTACAACAACTTGTGTTCCATAGGCTATCAGATCACACGTACAGTATGTGACGCCCGCGGGACTAGCCCGTCGATCTGCACATGTTTGCAGACCAGCGTCTTCCCTACAACAACTTGTGTTCCATAGGCTATCAGATCACACGTACAGTATGTGACGCCCGCGGGACTAGCCCGTCGATCTGCACATGTTTGCAGACCAGCGTCTTCCCTACAACAACTTGTGTTCCATAGGCTATCAGATCACAC
Source organism: Rhynchonema sp. JSB1_4 (assembly GCA_030248065.1). NCBI lineage: Eukaryota > Metazoa > Nematoda > Chromadorea > Monhysterida > Xyalidae > Rhynchonema > Rhynchonema sp. JSB1_4. The sequence goes on from JASAMV010003554.1 coordinate 35,173, forward strand.
GTACAGTATGTGACGCCCGCGGGACTAGCCCGTCGATCTGCACATGTTTGCAGACCAGCGTCTTCCCTACAACAACTTGTGTTCCATAGGCTATCAGATCACACGTACAGTATGTGACGCCCGCGGGACTAGCCCGTCGATCTGCACATGTTTGCAGACCAGCGTCTTCCCTACAACAACTTGTGTTCCATAGGCTATCAGATCACACGTACAGTATGTGACGCCCGCGGGACTAGCCCGTCGATCTGCACATGTTTGCAGACCAGCGTCTTCCCTACAACAACTTGTGTTCCATAGGCTATCAGATCACACGTACAGTATGTGACGCCCGCGGGACTAGCCCGTCGATCTGCACATGTTTGCAGACCAGCGTCTTCCCTACAACAACTTGTGTTCCATAGGCTATCAGATCACACGTACAGTATGTGACGCCCGCGGGACTAGCCCGTCGATCTGCACATGTTTGCAGACCAGCGTCTTCCCTACAACAACTTGTGTTCCATAGGCTATCAGATCACACGTACAGTATGTGACGCCCGCGGGACTAGCCCGTCGATCTGCACATGTTTGCAGACCAGCGTCTTCCCTACAACAACTTGTGTTCCATAGGCTATCAGATCACACGTACAGTATGTGACGCCCGCGGGACTAGCCCGTCGATCTGCACATGTTTGCAGACCAGCGTCTTCCCTACAACAACTTGTGTTCCATAGGCTATCAGATCACACGTACAGTATGTGACGCCCGCGGGACTAGCCCGTCGATCTGCACATGTTTGCAGACCAGCGTCTTCCCTACAACAACTTGTGTTCCATAGGCTATCAGATCACACGTACAGTATGTGACGCCCGCGGGACTAGCCCGTCGATCTGCACATGTTTGCAGACCAGCGTCTTCCCTACAACAACTTGTGTTCCATAGGCTATCAGATCACACGTACAGTATGTGACGCCCGCGGGACTAGCCCGTCGATCTGCACATGTTTGCAGACCAGCGTCTTCCCTACAACAACTTGTGTTCCATAGGCTATCAGATCACACGTACAGTATGTGACGCCCGCGGGACTAGCCCGTCGATCTGCACATGTTTGCAGACCAGCGTCTTCCCTACAACAACTTGTGTTCCATAGGCTATCAGATCACACGTACAGTATGTGACGCCCGCGGGACTAGCCCGTCGATCTGCACATGTTTGCAGACCAGCGTCTTCCCTACAACAACTTGTGTTCCATAGGCTATCAGATCACACGTACAGTATGTGACGCCCGCGGGACTAGCCCGTCGATCTGCACATGTTTGCAGACCAGCGTCTTCCCTACAACAACTTGTGTTCCATAGGCTATCAGATCACACGTACAGTATGTGACGCCCGCGGGACTAGCCCGTCGATCTGCACATGTTTGCAGACCAGCGTCTTCCCTACAACAACTTGTGTTCCATAGGCTATCAGATCACACGTACAGTATGTGACGCCCGCGGGACTAGCCCGTCGATCTGCACATGTTTGCAGACCAGCGTCTTCCCTACAACAACTTGTGTTCCATAGGCTATCAGATCACACGTACAGTATGTGACGCCCGCGGGACTAGCCCGTCGATCTGCACATGTTTGCAGACCAGCGTCTTCCCTACAACAACTTGTGTTCCATAGGCTATCAGATCACACGTACAGTATGTGACGCCCGCGGGACTAGCCCGTCGATCTGCACATGTTTGCAGACCAGCGTCTTCCCTACAACAACTTGTGTTCCATAGGCTATCAGATCACACGTACAGTATGTGACGCCCGCGGGACTAGCCCGTCGATCTGCACATGTTTGCAGACCAGCGTCTTCCCTACAACAACTTGTGTTCCATAGGCTATCAGATCACACGTACAGTATGTGACGCCCGCGGGACTAGCCCGTCGATCTGCACATGTTTGCAGACCAGCGTCTTCCCTACAACAACTTGTGTTCCATAGGCTATCAGATCACACGTACAGTATGTGACGCCCGCGGGACTAGCCCGTCGATCTGCACATGTTTGCAGACCAGCGTCTTCCCTACAACAACTTGTGTTCCATAGGCTATCAGATCACACGTACAGTATGTGACGCCCGCGGGACTAGCCCGTCGATCTGCACATGTTTGCAGACCAGCGTCTTCCCTACAACAACTTGTGTTCCATAGGCTATCAGATCACACGTACAGTATGTGACGCCCGCGGGACTAGCCCGTCGATCTGCACATGTTTGCAGACCAGCGTCTTCCCTACAACAACTTGTGTTCCATAGGCTATCAGATCACACGTACAGTATGTGACGCCCGCGGGACTAGCCCGTCGATCTGCACATGTTTGCAGACCAGCGTCTTCCCTACAACAACTTGTGTTCCATAGGCTATCAGATCACACGTACAGTATGTGACGCCCGCGGGACTAGCCCGTCGATCTGCACATGTTTGCAGACCAGCGTCTTCCCTACAACAACTTGTGTTCCATAGGCTATCAGATCACACGTACAGTATGTGACGCCCGCGGGACTAGCCCGTCGATCTGCACATGTTTGCAGACCAGCGTCTTCCCTACAACAACTTGTGTTCCATAGGCTATCAGATCACACGTACAGTATGTGACGCCCGCGGGACTAGCCCGTCGATCTGCACATGTTTGCAGACCAGCGTCTTCCCTACAACAACTTGTGTTCCATAGGCTATCAGATCACACGTACAGTATGTGACGCCCGCGGGACTAGCCCGTCGATCTGCACATGTTTGCAGACCAGCGTCTTCCCTACAACAACTTGTGTTCCATAGGCTATCAGATCACACGTACAGTATGTGACGCCCGCGGGACTAGCCCGTCGATCTGCACATGTTTGCAGACCAGCGTCTTCCCTACAACAACTTGTGTTCCATAGGCTATCAGATCACACGTACAGTATGTGACGCCCGCGGGACTAGCCCGTCGATCTGCACATGTTTGCAGACCAGCGTCTTCCCTACAACAACTTGTGTTCCATAGGCTATCAGATCACACGTACAGTATGTGACGCCCGCGGGACTAGCCCGTCGATCTGCACATGTTTGCATGGGCTATCAGATCACACGTACAGTATGTGACGCCCGCGGGACTAGCCCGTCGATCTGCACATGTTTGCAGACCAGCGTCTTCCCTACAACAACTTGTGTTCCATAGGCTATCAGATCACACGTACAGTATGTGACGCCCGCGGGACTAGCCCGTCGATCTGCACATGTTTGCAGACCAGCGTCTTCCCTACAACAACTTGTGTTCCATAGGCTATCAGATCACACGTACAGTATGTGACGCCCGCGGGACTCGCCCGTCGATCTGCACATGTTTGCCCCCCTTCTACCTTCGTTCCTCTCCCCTTTGCGCCCGGGCTAGCCCGTCGATCTGCACATGTTTGCAGACCAGCGTCTTCCCTACAACAACTTGTGTTCCATAGGCTATCAGATCACACGTACAGTATGTGACGCCCGCGGGACTAGCCCGTCGATCTGCACATGTTTGCAGACCAGCGTCTTCCCTACAACAACTTGTGTTCCATAGGCTATCAGATCACACGTACAGTATGTGACGCCCGCGGGACTAGCCCGTCGATCTGCACATGTTTGCAGACCAGCGTCTTCCCTACAACAACTTGTGTTCCATAGGCTATCAGATCACACGTACAGATGTGTGACGCCCGCGGACGAGCCCAGAATCTGCACATGTTTGCAGACCAGCGTTTTCCGTACAACAACTT